>JAFIDM010076584.1:69955-80518 GCA_023159025.1 Thereuonema tuberculata | reverse complement strand
AATACTAGACGGGTACCGTCGCTTCGCTCCTAAACTCTTGCATGTATAGCATTAAAAAAAAAAAACTTTATTAGCAAATTAATACGGAGATCGGAGAATACAAGACTTCCCAGCTCGTTGTGGGCTTCTCCGCTTAACTCAGTTGTATCGCGCGTTGGCACTCACACGGGGGGGAGGGGTGCCACAAAAACACTTCATTTTTGCATGTATCTTCCAAACGCAGAAACGTTTGTTAATGACTGATATACCGTTCGATAGAACTTTCAAATACCAACATTTTCTCAATATAATGTTCTCTTCCAACTTTTATACTTTTCGTTTAAATTGAGATAAAGTCAAAAATTGATTCTTTAAAAGGCGCCATTTCGGAAAGCAAAAATTTTTTTCGAAAGATTTTTGTAGCATTTTGTTTGTCTTAAAAAGCTCTACATTTTATCCATTTGCATGACCAATCTATCTCTTATAGTTTGGTCACAAAATTGAAAAAACGTAAAGTCTTATGACAATGACAGACAGAATAACGCTGTTATGTAATTTAATAAATGTATTAATAAGGAAAAATTTAAAAATAATGAAAAAATAAAAACATTATAAATGAAGATTTATTTATTTAAAAAATCGTATAATCTAATTAATGATAGAAGAAATAAAAAAATTACAGACCCAAATAAAATACTACACAAATTCATTAAGACAAGTAGAGAAATAATATTGAAAAAAATAATGAGAAGAACCAGAAACACAAGAATAATATTAGGGATAGTAAAAAAAGCATCTATAAACAGAATACGTAACAGATGAAATATATTATCATATTAAAGAAGATAATTTGCTAAAAAAAACACAATTACAAGAAATCAAATAAAGAATGATCATCGGAAGCGCTGTAGTATCTGAAAAGAAAAATGAACATTAAAAAACTCACTAATGAAAAATAAGTGAGGAAATTCATGTGGCAGCCGTTCGCCGGTCTCAATTAGTTTTTTTAAAGCATAACAATAAAAACTGTGCACTTGAATTATTAATAAACAACAATGAGAAAGATCAAATTGTTTGCCAAGTGACATCCTGGAACAACTGTTCACGCTCTTTGACTATCATCAGCCAAGAGCAGTCACCAGTAAAACAACAAGGTCTCCGTATTGAGACTAATGTGAATGGTCATCATTTTGAGGCACCACTGCGCTTCATAAGATCATTCATATTAGCCTCAGTTCGGAGATCTTGATGACTGCTCCTGCTAACGATCACCAAAGAGCGTGAAACAGCTGTTTCAGGATGTCACTTGGTAAACAATTTGGTCTCACCCGTTGTTGTCAAATAAAGAATATAAGAAACTCTGTAGATAACAAGTATTTGGTTAAAAAATTTAACGAAAAAACAAAACAAAAAAAAAACAAAACAAAAACTGAGCAAAAGTTTATCAGAGCAGATTACAGAAATATACATTGTATGACCAAAAGAATCCGGACACCTGTGGCCGGAACGCGGAGACTCCTGAGGCACGTATTAATATATGTCGGTCCCCCTTTTGCATCTATGACAGCCTGAACACGTCTGGAAAGACTTTTAACCAGGTTTTAATAGGCGGTCGCAGGAAGTGACTTCCAGGCGGCCATGACACCTGAAGTGAGTCCGGCTACGGTAGATGGGCGATGTGCTTGGACACGTAATCTGCGTTTTATTTCATTCCACAGATGTTCAATGGGGTTGAGATCGGGGCTCTGCAACGGCCAGTCAGCTTGTGGAACACCAATGTCGTCAAACCACGGCCGCATCAATCTTCGATTTGTGTACGGGACAGTTATCCTGCTGGAAGAGAAACGGGCCTTCCCGAAACTCTTCCGACAGAGTTGGGAAGGCAGCGTTGTCCAGAAAGGCCCGATACATCTCAGAGTTCATGTTTCCCGATACAGGAACTAAGAGACCTACACCGAACCCTGAAAAACACCCTCACATCATAAAGCTGCCGCCAGCAAACTTAATAGTTGGAACAATGCAGTTGGATAAGAAGCGCTCGCCGGGCATCCGCTAAACCCACATGCGTCCATCGAACTGCCAGATCGTGAAGCGAGATTCATCACTCCACAGAACGTTTTTCCACTCCTTCACAGTCCAATGGCGGTGAGCTCTGCACTATTGCAACCGATGCTTCGTATTCACGGCACAGAGGTTCGGTTTGTAAGCGGTCGCACGGCCGTGAGAACTCAAGTAGTTTAGCTCTTGGCGACAGTTCCGTTGCTAGCGATAACGCCCGACGCATGATCATTACCAACATCATCGTCATCATCACTACCAAAGAAAACTTGCGATTTTGCTTCCCTACTCTCTTCAGGGTTCGACGGCTACGGTCAATCAGTTTTCTCAGTCTATCATTTCGTGTACTTGTCGTTTCACTGCCTTTATGGGTTTCCATTTTACAATTACATTACTCACAGTTGATTTCGGAAAGTGCAGAATGCCGCAATTTCATGAACCGATTTCCTACAACGGTGACATCCGAATATCACGCCACGTTCGAAGTCACTGAGCTCGCCTGACTTACTCATTTTATCGGGAATGCAGAATTATGACTGCCCAAACCCTCACAAACACTTTTATATCGTTCGACGACGCATCAAACCTCCTGATCTGCCCGATCCACTTCGTTGGAAGTTGTCCGGATACTTTTGGCCATGTAGTGTAGTAATGATGGTCAAAAGACCTAGAACATTTATTAATATTATTATAAATAAGGAAAATAAATAAAAATAAAATTATTAAATTAAATAAGAAATGTAATGATAAAAAAAAAAAAAACAGATGAGTTATTTGTAAAGACATTCAGCAAAATTAACGATACATTTAATTGTAATATTAGTAAAAACGATATTGAAAGTACTAACTTAAAAAATTCAATAGGATTTCATATATCCGATATTGAAAGTATAAGTAAAATTATAAAAAGGAAGAAAAGTAAAAATTCTGTAATGATAACATTACAGTAAAGTAAAGAAAAAATGTACTGACATCTATTAAGAACTTTTAGAGAAAATGTATGAAATTATAATAAGTTTTTAGATTAGTAATTCTTTTCATATACTGTTCGTAATTAAGAATCCAGAAACAAAGCCGGTGTACCTAACTAAATAACAAATTTAATTGACACAAAATAAATAAAATTATATGTAATTGCTCCTTACCGTTTTTGTAGGTCCTTTCTCCTACAATATTTATTGTAATAAAAGATCTTCAACATCTCACATCTTAGGCTTGAGAAAGAGGGAATGCATATTCGCCTCGAAAATTTGCTTTTTAATAATAAATGTAAAATATTATATTTAATTGTGAGATGTTGAAGATCTTTTATTAAAATTATATGACCAAGGTTTCGACCTAGTAATGAGAAAGGCCATTTCCGAGTATGATTACAGAATATAAGCTTACGATATTTATAGAAAAGTCTAAAGATCAGAGAGTCTTGAGTGAACCCCGTAGGATTGCGAAAAAAGAAAATATTTTTTTTTTTCCCGTTCCATTTTCTTGTATCTTCCTTCATTTTTATTTAGTTTTAGGCTTCTGAAAGACACCTTGTATCCCCGGTTTGTCTATATGTGGACAAGTATCCCACAATGCTTCCCACAATTATTAATCTATATTACTAAAATCTTTTATTTCTCTGTCTGTCTGTCCGTCCCAATTGTTAATTTCCTGTAAAAAAATTTATATAATGAAACGTTCGCGACGGGAATCGAATCTGCAACCTCTTGTTCCGAAGTCAGACGTCTTATCCATTAGGTCATGGGGACTAAATTCAAATTATTGTTTCTTATCATTCCCTTTGTGTGTGTATGTGTGTGTGTGGCGCAATGAGAGAAGATCCAGAGACATAAGAAAATAACTCATTAATTTTAGCGAACAAGATTAAAATTTATCAAAAATATCAAATAATGAATTCATTCAAAAAAGGAATAAAATATCACTTTTTACCACAACCGCTTGGAATCGATTCTTCTTGGACTATCTCATACTACTATTGGGAGACAGGGGGATAGCCTAGTTATATTTTGAAAATTACGAAAAAGTTTGCCCCTCCGTCCTCCCAGTTTTACACCATTTAGTACCCGAAAATAGAAATTCGTCGGGTACATATCTTTTCAATTTTGACAAAGAACATTCATGTGACATTTCGTGTTTCCAAGTAAGATGGTTTGAGAGATGTGTGTATCCTTCAAGAAAGTTTGGTCACCTGTTTACATCCTTAATCCGTGTTTCGTTGTTCTTAAATTAAGAACATTTAATTAAAAAGTTAGGAAGAGTATTATTGATTTTTAAATAATAAAAGCGAAAAGAAAATTCATTATCATAAAGAAGGGTCTTTTTGTCTCCAAGCAGATTTGGCACCAATAATCATATCTCCAAAGACCAGCGTTTAATTCCTGCACTACACCAATATTTCAAGTTTGGAGAAAGAAGTGAATTAATAAGCAATACTTGACAATTAAGGAAACGTGTCAAGGGAATTAAATGAGGGGAGGGGGAGATGTGTCCAGATTTCATTGTAGCCTGTTTTTTCCGCAGGGTCCTAAAGAGTAATTCTGCAAAGTTTGGTCCAGATTGTTCAAATGATCTAGGAGATAATAGCGAACATAGAAACATAGAAACGAACAAACTTCCAAACACGATGTAAAATAAAATCGTGTAAAAATTATTATTTCTGGAATTTTGCAATAATCTTACAATATAGATCTTACTCAATATTACGGAATCCTAAATAATTATTTTCCTTTGACATAACATAAATACTGTAATTCCTTACAATTAGCAAACTTATACAATAAAATAATTGTACTTATGGCTTTGTCTGGTTTGTCTGTCTGTGAACATATATCCTGCAATGCTTCACAACGGCTTCTGTTAGCTCAGTTGTAGGTGGCCTGAATTTTGAATGTTGTAGGCGGCTTGTTAGGTCAGTTGATTAGAGCGTCGTGCTAACAAAGCGAAGATCGTGGGTTCGATCTCTCATCAACATAGTTTTTTTTTGTAAATCATTATTAGTAATTCAGTGTATTAACATGGTTAGAATTAGGAATGATGATTATTCCATTTAAAAGGAGTGGGAAAGATAGCATGGGGTCGCAAACAGACTCGCGCGAGCATTTTCTAGACCTCCCGAGCGCAGTTTATTCTAAAGTAAAGGATTCAGAAGTCATTGCGAAGCATTGTGATAGGTTTACTAATCACTATCCCTACCTTGTTTTAATTGAATTACATTTAGCAATCTTTTCACTGGTTATCGTAACTAATTCAGTAATATTATTTTTATTCTAGTATTTTTATTATCAAAATAACAAAATATTATTATTGTAAAAAAATAGTATTCAGATATATTTTCTGTAATGATCAAAATTTAAAAAAATCCTCACAACCAACATGTAAATTCAATTAAGAATCTCGTAGGATAGGACTAAAATTGTAAATTTATAATTAATTATTATAAAACCGTTATTCTGTCTGTCATAAGATTTTACGTTTTTCCAATTTTGTGACCAAACTATAAGAGATAGATTGGTCATGTAAATGGATAAAATGTAGATCTTTTTAAGACAAACAAGATGCTACAAATATCTTTCGAAAAAAGTTTTGGTTTCCAAGATGACGCCTTTTAAAGGGTCAAATTTTGACTTTTTCTCAATTTAAACGAAAAGTATAAAAGATGGAAGAGAACATTACATTGAGAAAATGTTGGTATTTGAAAGTTCTATCGAACGATGTATCACTTATTCGCAAACGCTTCAGCGTTTACAAAATGCATGCAAAAATGTGAATTTTCGGTGTGTGACGCCGACCCGCAATACATCCCAGTTATTCGGAGAAGCCACAACGGGCTGGGAAGTTATATATTCTCCGACGATCGCAACATTAATTTGCTAAATAAATAAAGTTTGTTTTTTGAATGCTATACGCAAGGGTTCCGGAGCGAAGTGACGGTATCCGGCTATTATTATTATATATTATAAAAACATTATTCTGTCTGTTATTCTGTAAGCAAAATGTTAAATTACAAATTACTAAAATGTTACTAAAATAGAGAATCTATTCATAAAAAATGAAAATATATTAAACAACTGTCCAACTATACTGATTTGCGACGTAAATATAGATATTTTCAAAATGAATAAAGACAATGCAGTACAGAAATACGTAAAACTTATGTGCAATAATGGTTTCAAAAATCGTCTTTACGGACAACAAGAAACAACTGTACAATTCATGGAAATACGAAAACAAATATAGATCATATTTTCATAAATAAACATGATATCATAACACCAGGAATAATGGGTAAAGAACGAATCGGATAAGAGTTGAAAATGAGAAAATAACAATTAGAAAATCTATAAAGAACTAATCAATGATGTTAACAAAACAAAATTAATGAAAATCTACATATATAAAAAGAAAAGTCCTGACTCACTCACTGACTGACTCATCAACGCCCACCCCAACCCCTTGGATCTAGAAAGCTGAAATTTTCCACATTGGTTTCTTTTATGATGTAGACAAGGAATAAGCCGGATTTTTCGAAATTCTTACGGGATAGGGAATAATCTGGCAAACTGACGATGAAGTATGTGGTGGCAACCCCAGGTGTGTGGCGCCAACCAGCATTACACCTGAGTTAAGTGGAGAAGGCCACAACGGGCTGGGAAGTCGTATATTCTCCGATCTCAATATTAATTTGCTAAATAAGTAAAGTTTTTTTTTTTTAATGCTATAGAAGCAAGAGTTCCGGAGCGAAGCGATAGTACCCGGCTAGTAACTTAATAAAAAAAAAAAGGCTTTTATTTTGCCGGTAGTTAGATTATTTAATGAACCGATGTTATTGTCGTTTTAATTCCCCATTAGAGATCGCTCAATGTCTGAAAATGATGAACGAACTCCATTAGTGCGATTAAATTGACATATAGTCAGGGCCGTTTCTACCATTAGGCATGACTAGGCGGCCACCTAGGGCGGCGAGATTTTAGAGCGGCCGAAGGATGGAAAAAATTAATTTTATATATATATCAAACACCGAAATTATTAATTATTAAACAGAGAATTCTGGAAAGAGGCGCGTGCGCTATCTCGCGATCCTGTCGCGATTTGATACATCCTCCCTCTTGCGCCCTGTGCACATGTGTGCACAAGCACGTTTTTGACTCGCAGGTCATTCTAAAGTGTCGGTTGTGTTGAGTGGTGTCAATAAGGGTGGGGAGGGGGAAAAAGAGGGGGCGGCATTTTTCAGTTCTAGCCTAGGGTGGCATAATAAAGCGCATTCCATATTTTAATCAACAAGGAATTCTATATTTGTTTGTTTCTTTATTACTACTTTATTTACTTTGTTTAAAAGTTTTACTTAGGGTTGCTTTTTAATTAGCGTTTCTAGAATATTAATCAATTCTCAAACATTTAATATTGTAATATTAATTCTATTAACATAATCTGATTATAACTATTATAATCTATTAACAAACTCAGGTATCTAAAACTTTTTAGCTTTTTAAAAAAAAAAAAAAAAGCTGTTAAAGATTAGCACCTAATTATTTTTACAGATAGAAAAATCACCTAAAAGAAAAATAATTTTTTTTTTAAAAATTGAAAAAAATGAATAAGACTGATCACTCAAAATAGTATATCTAATTTGTCTCATTACTCAGCATTTTTCAAATATATCAGCGACCTAATAGTTAATTCAAAAACATGAACATCCAGTTGTAGCCCATAATCTATTTTTTTAAAAAATTCTGAAATTAATAAAAAAATTTAATTTTCGTTTAAATGTTTTAAATAAGCTTATTAAATTAAAAGTATTTAATGTAATTATATTAATTATATTAAAGATTTAGGATTTTTATATTTTTTTTTTGCAATTATATAGCATTATGTAATTTCCTAATTAGGCCTATACACAGTGGAATGGATAAAATGGTTATTTTATTAATGCTTTTGAAATAATAACGAAACTTTTTTTCATTGAGAACATGGAACCTGACTAATTTTGAACAATGCCAAAACCAAAAAACAAAAGAGCACTAGTGCCATTTTAAAATAATATTTTATTTAATTTATTATAATTTTATGACAAATTTAATAATATTTATATAATGTTTAATATATTATGTTATTGTAATATAAAATCTTATTATAAAGAGAATAACGTTAAAAATATTTTCTTTAGTATTTTTTTAAAAAAAAATTATTTTCTTTATTTTTAAAGCTATGGATTTGAGTAACTGTCAGTCCATTCCAGGCGATCTTCTCTCCTGGGCCAATATAACAGAAAAATCACCAGACATAGAGTTTTATGATCCAATTGACTTAGTGCAAAAACCTGTTCCTTGTCCAAATCCTCCAAAGCTTCAACGAATCGACTGTGAAACAGGTGAACCGATAAAACAACTAGGTAATCATTTAACTAAAACACCCAGTTGAAAAATGATTTTTTTTCCGTTTGCTTCTTTCAATTTTTAAATGGTTTTGACTAAACCATAATGTGTTATCATAATGTGCTAAGCAAGATAATAATCATAAAGAAACTCCTATATGCTAAAAACGGCTTGTTCCCTTAAGCTACAATGATAAGGAGGGGTTCATTTTGACAAAAAAAACAAATTCATTGGGATTAATTGGGATTGGGATTAAAGGAGAAAGAACTGCAAGTTTTCTAATAAAATACAATAACACAATAATAAAACAGAATAACTATTTTAAATGAAGTCTAAAATAAGGTCATAGTCCTGTAGAAACTGTAAAATTGAAGTCCAATGATCTATGTTATGTTGATGTTGTGAATGTTTGCGACAGCACTGCGTCCGGAGGTCTATTTTACTAACCCTTAGAAGTTGAACGACAGATGGAGATAACGACTGATAAAGTATAGTAAGGAAAAGGAGAACCCCGAGAAAACTGCCCAGCGCCGATCGTGCACTATCACGCAACCCAAATGAGAACCTAACCCCGGAACTCAAAGGTGGGAGGCCAATGTCTTACTGAGAACGCCTGATAGTGTTTTTATAAAGATATAAAAAGATAAAATTAATGACACAAAATAGAACTTAACAATTCATTAGATATCAGAAAAATTTTTGTTTTTCTGTTTTTATTTTTAAGGTAAGTAGGCTTTAAGTGCTTTAAGAACTTCTTGTCTTTGTTTTGATTCCTTCGTAAAAATACATAAAAAGTATCCGACAAAAGCTTAACAGAGAACATGGTTATGTAAGCCCACAAACTGTTTAATCCCATCCGCTTTACAAACATCGAAATAAAGCTTCACTATAAATTTGTTACTTTTTTTTTCGGATAAAACTTTTAAAAAGTTAATTATATAAAAGATTCTTTCTACTCTAATGAACTTACTTCAATTTGTTATTTGAACTTCTGATATCTCTTTATAAATGCAAATTGTAGATAAATGTTTTTTTTTTTTTTTCCCATTTAATGGATGAATCTATGAATATATTTTAAATATATTTCACATATGGATCTTCAATTGTTGATTTTTATTTACTGAATTTATTCATTTAATCATTCACTCTCTGAATTTTCTTCAGTTTCATAATTATGAGTTCCGGATTATTTAGATAAAATTGTGGATTACCAAATACGAACTGAATTGGAAAAAATAATGAGAGAAAGAAATCACAAAAGAAATGGTTTTCGAAAAACCTACCTCTTCTTCATTTTGTATTTCTATCACAGTCTATTGGAAATCTTAGTTGATCATAACATAGGATGTGCAAGACTTTCTCTCGAATGCTCAAAAATCGTTTAACTCTGTGATCCAACAGTGATCAAAGTTCGATTTCTATTTTTGAATCTCATCTTTGATTCTGTCCTGATAGAATTTGTTTTAGCTTCCATAACAGGAGTGTATGAAAGAAAGTACTGGATTTGTAAATTTATTGTTTATAGTATTATTATTACTTTGAATAACTATAATTAATTTGATTTTAACCTGATTATGGTAATTCCAGGTTTTTACTATTGTTTTATTTTATTTAGCTTCAATAACTTATAAGCTTCATCTCCGCTAAACCATTACATGAGTGCTTCTTTCACTCTTTAAAATTAAAGGAGATTTTATTTTAAATTACATTTTGGCCCTTCAAATTCTTCATGGTCATTTTACATTTATATTTACTGATTCTCTAACAAAAGATTAGCTTAATTACAACGATTGATTTTAAAATTGACTTTAACAGCTAACTTTAATGACACTTTAATGTAAAATAAGTGACTAAATAATAAGTCATTATACAACTGCCAAACGCCGCAATCTTTTTTAAATCTCAAAATTTAACTTCTTCAGTCTTCATTTTTTAATAAAGAAAAAAAAAAAGAATTCAATAGACAAATTAGGGTATTCTTTTCTGTTTATATTTAATGAATGTAAAGTATTCGTGTCTGTATTTAATTTACTTGCAATGTATCTAAAGAATAATCAATGCAATCCATTGAGAAATTCATAAGAAAATAGGTCGGAAATTAGAATATGAAAGAAATTCTTTACATTGCAAAAGAAAATATTAACAAAACATT
>JAFIDM010076584.1:32916-49955 GCA_023159025.1 Thereuonema tuberculata | reverse complement strand
AACGTACGTTGTTTTTATTGCGTCTTGTTTTAATTTATTGATTGGTAATTTTACTTTACTTTACGACATCATTAATACATTTAATAGTAATTTGATGATAATTCGAAATACTATTGACAACAAAGGAACAAACAAACAAACAAACAAACAAAAAACATTAAATTTAGAGCAAGTGAAATTTTAATAAAGGTAATAGTACAAGTTATTAGTACAATAGGTTGGAAATATATGATGCTTATAATAGATATGAATATATCTTGCAATTTATACAAATGTATCTGGATCTGCTAAATTGTGAACTAAAATCCTTTTTTTGCACTCTAAAAGTAAAAAAGTAATTGTAAAATTCTTTAATTACTAATCACCCAAATTACATAAATATACTACAACACTTATAATATTTAAAAGATGATAGATGATAAAAGATGAAAGTGACGAACATATTCCTTAATTAAAACTATTTAAAATTTGAATTTAATATCTTAATAATAAACAGAGGAAGCTTCAATTCGTCTTGAGTAAATTATTCTTAATTCTTTTTATTCAGAAACTATATGTTTAAAAAAAAATAATAGGAAAGCTTCGTTGAAAACAATTTGATCTTTATTTTATTATAATATATAAACGAATGTTAAAATTAAATGTGGCCAACGCACATATTAAAAGATAAAAAGTTAAAACATTAAAAGATAAAAACTACAGTTTCAACTCGATACCGCGAGCCGTTGGCAAGTGGCTTTAGACAAGAAGACAGCGGTTTATATGGAGAAACAATCGAAGGTAAACCAATAGAAAAGCTTGAAAGTGGGATGACATCTAACGATCCAGCAAAGAACTACAAAACAAATAAAACATCAAATTAAAAAAAAAATAAAAATTAATTAAGCCTATTAACCAAAGCCACCCGTGTCCCTATCTTTCCTGGGAAAACCATAAAAATAGATAGTTTTAACCGATACCGCATCGTTGTAACATAGGGGGTCCATTAAAATTCGAAGGGATTCCCTACATTTACGACGTAAATCCTGCCCCTCGTGGCAAATTCATATTCTAACACATGCCCGGTTTCCCGTACATGAACCGTACATGACTAAATAATTAAAGTCAGCGCAGCAGCATGCTGGGACATATGTCGCATGACGGGCTGTGTAGTTTCCCCTAGGTACCTACACCCGAAATCTTTGCATTGCAAAGCATAAACCACCCCTTTGGGATTGCTTTGCCCGGTATTTGATTTTTTGTTTATGGCATTGGCTAAAGTGGCAGTGATAGCCGATGTTAATGTAATGTTAAGGGGTGCCAAAATCTTTCTTAGAGCAAGGAACAGGAGGCTATGAAAAGGAACAGATATAAAAAGCTGGGGGACCGTTGAATGCCATGCATTTTTGAACAAAACTATCTATTTTTATGGTTTTCCCAGGAAAGATAGGGACACGAGTGGCTTTGGTTAATAGGTTTAATTAATTTTTCATTTCTTTTTTTAATTATTTTATTTGATGTTCTTTTGTTTTATTTCTATTGTATTTCTTTGCTGGATCGTTAGATGTCAGGTCTTTTTTGTCATCACACTTCCCAGCTGTCTAAAGCCACTTGCCAACGGCTAGTTGAAACTGTAGTTTTTATCTTTTTAATGTTTTAACTTTTTATCTTTTAATATGTGTGTTGGCCACATTTAATTTTAACATTAATTATTGAATGTTAAACTGCTGTATTGCTTGAATAAATAAACGAACTTTAAAACATTATTTCCAGAGTAATTAGTCTAAAATCTTAGAAAATGAAGATTAAAATTCTGATCTGGAAAGATTATAGAAAAGAAAAAAAAAAGTTGTTGATCCCAAAGGGCAATATAGGTAGGGCTCCAACGTTACTTTGTCCAACAGGATTGAGAAGATCAGCCCGCCACTCACCCGCCTGGAGCCTCAGGAAAGAAATCCGGTACCCATTCTACAGAGGGCTGGGTAGATCCTGCCATCTGTTTGGAAGAGGATGGAGAGTGGAAAAATCTCCTGTCTCCGATAAGGCCAAGGATCGAATCCTGCAAACAGCAGCCAAGCACCTTACCATTTCGCCAACCGGACCCATGCTGATAATTACAGTAGCAAATAACTTACATTTTTTAATTAAAATTGATTATAGTTGAATAATTTTCAAATAAACAGAGGAAGCTTCACTTCGTCATGATCGAAGTATTCTTTATTCTTTGTAATGAGAAACTAAACTTTTTTTTAAAACTTAATTTGTTCTTTTCCTCTTTATGTTATCATGAATTATGTTTAATTCCTTAAAAACAAAAATCATTTTTTCTTTTTTTTTAGTTGAAATAAAATCTACTTTTTTTTGGTTGTAAAGAAAGGCCATTGGGTCTTTGGGAGGAATTTTTAAATTCGCCCGTGGCATTTAAAAACTTAACTAAGCAATCTTATATGAAGATATTTTAATTATTTTTTTTTATTTTTAATCGAATTTTTATTATTTCACAATGTATTTAAATGAGAATAATAATTCTGAAAAGATAAAAAAGTATTTACTTCAGAGAAACAAAAAAGACATATTATTGTCGGTAATAAACCAAATCCCATTAAATGGGATTAAATGTTTTCTTTTTAAAAGATAACAAATAAAAAACTAAAGGTCAGCCTCTTTAAGAATTACTATTTAGAATTTAAAAAAATTAAAAAAAAAAAATTAAACAAACAAAAAAAGATATTTTGTTGTTGGAAGTTTATTTGCTGGGATGTTACTATTCCACTTTATTAAAGAAATCAATATTTTTCTTAATTACGTAAGATTTTTGAATAATTAATATTCTATATTATATTCTATATTATTTGGAGCTAATTGACTTGTCATTATTTTGTCTAGAACGTTCTTCAGATAAATAACATAGATAAAATTTCAATTTCTGCCAACATCTATTGATTCTAATTAAACAGCTTTATTAATTCTTTGTAATTTAAAAGAGGCCTTTAGTTTGCATTTGTAAAAAGCAAATTAACCCCATTTTATGACATTTAATTTCCTGATGATCCAGGACTACTTCCTGAATTCATATTTTGTGAACTGGTTCCTGAATTAGGCGAAGAAGAAGTTGGATTTCCACTTCCACCTGAATCTGAACTTTGATCTGAATTTCCCATCGATGAACTTGGATTTCCACTGCTTGAACCTGGATTTTGATTTGAATTTCCAGAGCTGGAACTTGGATTTCCTGAACTTGAAGCTGGATCTGAACCTGTGAATATTTCAATAAATTTTATAATATAGAAATATGGATCTTTTCGAACCCACTGGTTGGTTTTTTTTTTCTTTTAAAATTGTCTTTGTTGTTGTCTTAAGTGCTGGAGACCCGAAACCTACTTTATAGGTAGTGGTCTCCTTTATCTTTTACATTTAGGCTATAGTGTAGAAATATGATGATATATCGTAGAGTTACGAAATATTGTAATTATTTACAACTCATAGTTTGCCTCTTGTTTTCAGATAACAAAGGAAATCCCATCATTATTGATGTTTTGTTAATATAATTTTTTTTGCAATATATGTAAATAATTTCTTTCGTTACCAATTATAATTTATTCTAAATTCCAACTTAATTTCTTCTGAATTTATCAATGGATTTTATTGTTTATTGTTTAGACTACATTGTAAGTAAATTAAATACAGATACGAATACTTTACATATATTAAATACAAACAGAAAAGAATACTGTAATTTGTTCTAATTGAAATCCATATTTTTCTTTCATTAAAAACAAAAAAATTGGAGAAATTAAACTTTTAATTTTTTTTTCTATTTTATATTATTACATCACATATCGTATTCCAACACATTACAAGTTAATAATTCTTGATTTTAACATTTAGTCTTTCTAATCATGGCCGACTCAAAATTTCCTCATGTATTCGTTTTTTATATGTTGCCATGATAACCACGTCTTTATTGTTAAGATTATGTCCTTTTTGATTACAATGATTAGCTGTATGATAAAGTTTATTCCTAGTTTTTACTGCATTTATATGCTCCTTTATGCGGGTATCCAACTTCCGTTTCGTTTGATCCACATAAAGACAATAGAAGAGGTTTTGAAACGTCATGTAGCGTTTTTTTTTCATTATTTTATTTTACTTTTAGAATTGAATAGTGTCGATTAAGTATATTTTATCAATATATTATTCCGACACGTTAAACTTTTTTAAATGATAATGGCGGCAAGTTCACACTTGCAAGCGTACTATTTAAATATCCTGAGCATAAACGTGAAATTAGATTGTTCTTGGATTTAAACAAGAGAATTGAAGCGGCAAAGGCTGCTATAATTTTTAATAATATATACAAAAAACATAATTTAATACCAACTGGATGCCACATTAAGGTACCACTGGTTTCCGACAAAATTAACACTTAAAACTAAATTCAATCGGAAATTATGAATGAAAGAATAAAACAGGCAGATTTAAGAAAAGGAGCCGTAGTAGCTAATCTAAAAAGAATTTCCCAAAGTCTTCAAAGGTTTGTAAATCATGATGATTTTTGTTTATTATTAATTAAGGGAGGAAAAAAAAGCATCATGCTCCATTATGCAATAGCTTTTAGGCATAGTAAGAAGTTAGGCTGGCTCACACACTTCGCACATCCACCCCCATCTCAGTATGAGATTGACCAGAAAGTTATTAACGTTAGTAATATCGTCTTTACTCCTATATAGAAAGAGAAATTAAGTTTAGGGGTAAAATATAACATAGGAAATGAAATAATCCAACCCATAAATATAATTTCTAATTTAGAGAATCAGGTTAGATTTATAAATGATATAGAAATAAGATCTAATATAAGGAAACAAATAGGTAAGATTATATGGGATAAACGAAAAAAAAAAGAACCGTTAATACATTGAATGCACTTCAAATGTAGGCACTTAAAGAATTAAGTAATTATAATAATGAAATCCTTTACACTCGAGCTGATAAAGGAGGGGCCATCCCTAGACAAGACTACCATTATTATGTGTGAACGTTTCATAGAAGAACAAAGAGGGTTTTGTAAATTAAATGAATCAAACGATTTGATAAACAAGGACATTAAAAACAAAATTAATAAATTACAAGGAAATGGAATATTATCTAAAATTCAAGCTAAAGACATTTTAGAAAATATGAACAAGATACCGGAACTAAGGGGTCTTCCAAAAATACATAAAGCAAAAGAGAATGGTTTATACAAAATAAGACCGGTCATAAACTGTAGTAATAGTGTTATAATGGGAATTAAAAAAAATTCCCATGGGAATTAAAAAGAAATTCAAAAATTTTAGAAACGAAAATGAATAGAATTAACTTTCGTTCTAAATATACTATTATAAATCGCGACCCCATCCTTAAAGTCTTGAAAGAAAAGAATGTAATTCCAAATACATGCATGATATCACTTGATGTTAATAATCAGTACACATCCATAACCCCCACTCTTATTAGAAAGGCATTAGAATATATATTTGATAATGATATTGATATAAAAACAGGCAAAATAATTGTCAATACACAAGAAATTTTTACGCTTGTGGACACATTAATGCATATACTAGTGTTCACCTTTCACAATGATTTTTACTTACAAACTTCGGGGGTGTTTATGGGTCTTCCGTCTTCAGCTATATTAGCTGAATGCGTTATGTTATGGGTCGAATATCAGATTACATCCATAGATAATGTTTTTCATAATGTACACTTTATGGCCCGTTACGTAGATGATGTTTTGTTATACTTAATCAGGAATTTAAAGGTCAAATTCTGGAGACTTTTAATAGTGTTACTCCAGAAATACAATCTACAATGGAAGAGGATAATGATAGTTTTTTACCATTCTTAGATATTGGCATCCCACAAGGAATTAAAAAGTATGAAACCACAGTATATAGAAAACCCATGGATGCACAGATAACTATCAATTATCGAAGTGCAGTGCCTGACAATTATAAAATAAATACATTCACGATGATGATGAAAAGAGCGTATGATATATGTTCGAATAACAGTTTCTTACAGCAAGAGATATGTAATAAAGTTAAAATGTTTAGGTACAATGGCTTTCCCTGTGAAGTGTTGGATAAATACTTAATAAGGTTCTTCAGAAACATGCAAAAAATTTAAAAAAAAAAACCGGAAAACATAATACACAAATAAAAGCACAACAAGATAATACCAAGATTAAACGTAAGTATGGATCAATCACATTTGATAAAGATATGGTTAATAAATTACAGCCGGATTTAGCTAAAGGTAATATAAAAATAGCATGTAAACCTCGCAATAAGATCATGACAATATTAAATTATAAAACCAAAACCAAGGATCACAATGATATTTTGAACAGACAGGGTACAGTGTATGGTTTGTACTGCGACTATAAAATATCCACCATAGTGATTGCCTTTATGTGGGTCAAACGAAACGGAAATTGGATACCCGCATAAAGGAGCATATAAATGCAGTAAAAACTAGGAATAAAACTTTATCATACAGCTAATCATTGTAATCAAAAAGGACATAATCTTAACAATAAAGACGTGGTTATCTTGGCAAGATATAAAAACGAATATATGAGGAAATTTTAGAGTCGGCCATGATTAGAAAGACTAAATGTTATAATCAAGAATTATGAACTTGTATTGTGTTGGAATACGGTATGTAATTCCTGAACTTCCGGAATTAACTTTTATGCTCACTTTGACGATCAGCTAGTAAGGTTGTATCTCACATTTTAAGGGTTATAGGGTGTCTTGTTTTTATTTTTATTTTTTCATTTTTAATCTTTTAATTGTTTGAACATTTGAGAAAAAACCGAATAGAAGAGGTTTTTAAACGTCAAGTAGCGTTTTTTTACCTTATTTTATTTTACTTTTAGAATTGAATGGTGTCGATTAAGTAGATTTTATCAATAAATTAAACTTTTGTTTAGATTAAAAAAGATTGCGGTGTTTGATAGTTATGTAATGACTTATTATTTAGTCACTTATTCGGCATTAAAATATTATTAAAGTTGGCAACGTTCAATTTTAAAATGATTAATTAAAATCAACCGCTACAATTAAGCTAATCTTTGTTAGAGAATCAGTGAATTTAAAAGTTAAATGAACATGAACTATTTGAAGGGCCAAAATGAAATTAAAATAAAATCTCCTTTAATTGTAAAGAGTGAAAGAAGCACTCACTTAATAGTTTAGCGGTGATGAAGCTTATATAGTTATTGAAGCTAAATAAAATAAAGCAACTCTAAAAAACCTGCAATTATCGTAATCAGATTGAAATCAAATTAGTCATAGTTATTCAAAGTAATAATGTAAACAATTCTTCTTCTTCTTCTTCTTAGCCTGGTTCAGTCCACTGCAGGACATAGGCCTCCCCCAATTTCCGCCACCTTCTTCTATCTTTTGTCTCTCTCCACCATCTTGCACCCCTGAATTTCTGTAGGTCATCTCTCCATCTCTTTTTTGGGCGTCCTCTTTTTCTCTTTCCATTTCTTGGCTGCCATTCCGTTAGTAATCGAGTCCATCTTTCATCATTCATTCTTCCCAAATGCCCTGCCCATCTCCATTTAGAATTTTTTATTACTTCTATAAATCCAGTACTTTCCTTTCCTACACTCCTGTTATGGAAACTAAAATAAATGATCTCAACACAGAATCAAAGATGAGATTCAAAAATAGAAATCGAACTTTGATCACTGTTGGATCACAGAGTTAAACGATTTCAGAGCATTCGAGAGAAAGTCTTGCACATCCTATGTTATGATCAACTAAGATTTCCAATAGACTGTGATGGAAATACAAAACAAAGTTTTCGAAATAGAAACCAATTTCTTTTGTGATTTCTTTCTCTCATTATTTGTTCTAATTGAGTTCGTGTTTGGTAATCCACATTTTACCTAAAAAATCTGGAACTCAAAATTATGAAAATGAAGAAAATTCAGAGACTGAATGATTGAATATTTTAAAGAATTCAGTAAATGAACATCAACCAATTGAAGATCCATCTATGAAATATATTTGAAAATATATTCATAGATTCATCCATTAAATGAAAACAAACTATTTATCTACAATTTGCATTTATAAAGAATGATCAGAAGTTCAAATAACAAATTGAAATACGTTCATTGGACTGGAAAGAATCTTTTATACAATTAACTTATTTAAAAGTTTTATCCGAACGTTTAAAAAAAAAGTAAAAAATATATAGTGATGATCTATTTCGATGTTTGTAAAACGAATGGGGTCAAACAGTTTGTGGATTAAACAACGATGTACTCTGTTAAGCCTTTGTCTGATACTTTTTATGTAATCACTTTTTCTTCTTCTTCTTCATCTATTACAGTTTCCAACCTAGGGCTTGGTCTGATTAGAACACAAGCCTGTGCATCTAGTCCTTACCTCTCACCATCTCTCCGTTGTCACCCTGAACCAAGTCCTCCCCTCTCATCCAGACACATTCTTCCTCTCCCTTAATCCATTTATCCCTTGGTCTTCCCCTTGGTCTATTCTTCTGCATCCTCATTTCATGTATCTTTCTGGGAATCCTCTTCTCTTCCATTCTCTTTAAGTGCCTATACCATCTCAGTCTAGAAGTCTCGATCCTTCCCTTCCCTGCAAGGGCTCCTCTTTCACTATTTCCCTGATCCTTTCATTCCTCACCCTATCTCTTCTAGATAGTCCCAACCTAGAAGAATTTCATTTCACTAACCGTCAACCTGCTTATGTCTCTTTTCTTCATTATCCGTGTTTCCGATACATATGTCAGTGTAGGGACATATTAGCATCGGTACAATACTTCTTTGCTTTTTTGTGGAACATCTTTGTAATTAAGAAGGAATCAAAACAAAGACCAGAAATTCTTAAAGCACTTAAAGCCTACTTTCCTTAAAAACAAAAACAGAAAAACAAATAATCTTTTGATACCTAATGAATTGTTAAGTTGTATTACGTTTCGTTAATTTTATCTTTTTCTTTCTTTCTAAAAACAGTATCAGGAAGATTCCGTAAAACAGACTTTAAAAATCAATAAAAATAGCCTCGAGTCCAAAAAAGGACGAAACAGTCCCCCCAGTCTCTTCCCGGTAACAGCTCAGGGTGCGAATTCCTTTTTTTTAGCTTTGTGCCTTACTTTGTTACCTTTTCTTAAAGATCATTTTTATTTGGAAGAAAACCAAGAATAAAATTCCTTTAAAGCCTTTTTTTTTTAATTCTGAAGGAAGTGAATTGGAATTATTTTTAAATAAACTCACTCTTAACTTAAAAAAAAAAGCATAGTTAATAAATAAATAAATTAACGAAATAATTGGGTACATTTCAAAGTTGGTTTTTGAATATCTGAATTGGACTGGAGTGGATTTATAAATAGACTACTCAGTAAAACTCAGCATTTTTTGATCTTGTGAATGTAACACTATTCTCAAATTGCATCAATAACATAGAATATACTTAGATCATTGGAGGCCGCGCGGATGGCGTTGTCAGTAAGACATTGGCCTCTCACATCGTAGTACTGGGATTAGGTTCTAATATGGGTTTTCTGATAGTGGAAGATCCGCGCTGGGAATGTTTTCTCGGGTTCTACCATTTCCCCTGCACTTCTTCCACCATACTTTCTCAGTCTTTCTGTCCATTTGTCGTTAAACTTCTAAGGGTTAATACAATAGACCTCTGGTCGCAGAGCTGTCCCCCACATTCACAGAATAAACATAACATAGATCATTGGACTTCAT
Source organism: Thereuonema tuberculata (assembly GCA_023159025.1). Lineage (NCBI taxonomy): Eukaryota > Metazoa > Arthropoda > Chilopoda > Scutigeromorpha > Scutigeridae > Thereuonema > Thereuonema tuberculata. The sequence goes on along the minus strand of JAFIDM010076584.1, from coordinate 40,195 downwards.
TCGTACAGTGTCTATAAGACTATGACCTTATTTTCTTAGACAACTGCTAAGCAATAATAATAATAATAATGATAACACATTATCGTTAAGTCAAAACCATTTAAAAATAGAAAGAAGCAACCGGAAAAAATTCATTTTTCAAGGGGATGTTGTAGAGTTAAATGATTACCTGGTTGTTGGATCGGTTCACCTGTTTCACAGTCGATTCGTTGAAGTTTTGGAGGATTTGGACAAGGAACAGGTTTTTGCACTAAGTCAATTGGATCATAAAACGTTATTTCTGGGGATTTTTCTGTTATATTGGCCCAGGAGAGAAGATCGCCTGGAATGGACTGACAGTTACTCAAATCCATAGCTGTAAAAATTGGAAAATAAAAGTTTTTTAAAAAATAATAAACAAAATATTTTTAACGTTATTTTAAATTATAATAACATATTATATTAAACATATAAATATTATTAAATTTCTCTCAAATTTAAAACAATATAAAATAAATATTATTGTTTTAAAAGGGCAATAGTGCTTTTTTTTTTTTTTTGGCTTTGTTCAAAATTACAGTCAGGTTCCATGTTCTTAATGTTCTTAACAGTTTCGTTTTATTACAGAAAAACATCAATGGAATAACCATCTTAACCAGACCACTCTTTATAGGCCTACTTAGGAAATTACATAATGCTTTATAATTACATTATAATTATATTAAATACTTTTAATTTAATAATCTTATTTAAAATATTTAAGCGGAAAATAAAAATTTTCATTAATTTCAGAAATTTTTTTTACAATGTAGGCTACGACTTGAAGTTAATGTTTTTGAATTAAATATTAGATCGCTGATGAATTGAAAAATGATGAGTAATGAGACAAATTAGATATACTATTTTGTGCCTTTTTTTTTCTATTATTTTTAAAAAATTTGTTTTCTTTGAGGTTATTTTTCTATATATTTTTTCAATACTAAATGTTTGAGAATTGATTAATATTCTAGAAACGCTTATTAAAAAGCAAACCTAAGCAGTAAACCTAAGCAAACCTAAGTTTATTTAAAAACAGAGTAAATAAAGTAGGTATAAATAAACTAAACAAGTATAGAATTCCTTGTAGATTAAAATAGCGAATGTTCTTCAGGAAATGGCAACTAAATGTTAATTTAATCGCACTAACAATGAAAATGAGTTCGTTCATCGTTTTCAGACATTGAGCGATCTGTAATGGGGAATAAAAATGATAATAAGATCCGTCTACTAAATGACCTACATACCGACAAAAAAAAAGCCGGTATGTTTTTTTTAATAAATTATTATAGATTTACAATTTTCGTCCTATCCTACGAGATTCTTAATTGAATCTGTATGTAGGTTCTGAGGATATTTTTTGACTTTTTAATCATTACAGAAAATATATCTGAAATACTACTTTTCTTACAATTATAATATTTTGTTATTTTTGTAAAATAAATGCTAGAATAAAAATGATATTACTGAATTAGTTATGATAAGCAGTGAAAAGATTGCGAAATGTAATACAAAATTAAAAGAAATAAAGGTATTGTGACAGAAAAAATAGTTAACATTATTACATACAAAATACAGGGTGATTTTTTAAAAGTTTCCCGAAGAAGATATTTAGGATAGATATAAACATAGATGCTGAACTTTCTCAGGACTTTTAAAACTCACCCTGTATATGCAAATTGAGATTCTACAATGGCAAAAGTACAATTAATTAATTTAATTTATAAGATTGATGGTTGTAAGGAATAATGGTATTGATGTAAGGTCAAAGGAAAATAATAATATTTAGGATTTGGTAATATTGACTAATAACAAAATCTACATTACAAGATTATTGTAAAAATCCAGAAATAAGAATTTTTAACGATTTTATTTTACATCGTGTTTGGAAGTTTGTTACTTTCTTTGTTTCTTTGTTCGCTATACACTCCTAGGCCATTTGAACGATCTGGACCAAACTTTGCAGAATTGCGCAAACTTTGCGCAAAAAACAGGCTCCAATAGAAACAGGACACATCTCCCCCTCCCCCTCATTTAGTCCCCTTGACACGTTTGTATAATTTTAAAGTATTGCCTATTAATTCACTTCTGTTCCCAACTGTATGTTTTGTTAGAATTTCAGTTGTCTAGGTCAGTTCTCAAGGATAAAATTTCATGGAAACAACATGGAATGACAAAATGAACTAATATTTCATCCAATTTGAGTACCCTTGACTCAATGATACCATTGAGAACCTTTGGATATATCTTAATAGCTTAATTATATCGAGTTACAGACAGACATACAGACAGACAGACAGACAATTATATATATATATATTTCATTTTATTGATAATATCAAATGGAAATAGGGGATGCTGCAGTTCCACAGTGCCTACACGCGAGCCGCCACTTCTCTTACGCCGTTTGAACGATCTGGACCAAACTTTGCAGAATTACTCTTTCGGACCATGCAGAAAAAACATGTTACAATGAAACCTGGACACATCTCCCCCTCAGTTAATCCCTTGGATACGTTTGTGTAATTATCAAGCATTGCCTTATTGTCAAGTATTCACTTCTGTTTCCGAACTTGAAATATTGGTGTCGCACAGCGGTTCAGCGTTGGCCTTTGGAGATATGATTATTGGTACAGAATCTGCTTGGAGACAAAAAAAATCCTTCTTTATGATAATGAATTTTCTTTTCTTTTTTTATTATTTAGAAATCAATAATGCTCTTCTTAACTTTTTTTTTAAATTAAATATTCTTAATTTCAGAACAACGAAAACACGAATCCGGACTAAGGGGTGTAAGCAGTTGACCAAACTTTGTTGAAGAGGACAAATATCTCTCAACCGTTTTAGTTGGAATCATGAAATGTCACAAGAATATTCTCTGTCCAGAGGCGTAGCGTGGGTTTCAGCCGCCCGGAGCGGAGGCCAAATTCGCCGCCCCCTTATTTAGGTATTTAAATCCAAAAGGCTCCAAAATTTACGGAAATTTACGGATATGTAAATTACGTAACTATTAACGAATTTATGGGTTTAAGTTACGTAATTACGTAACTAACCCGTTATTTTTATAAAAAAAAATGGATATGTAATTCTGAATAAGTCATATTATAATATTCACTATTCAGATATATCTATTCATTATTCATTGAATTACCACTATCTTCTAATCTAATTAGGATAGATATAAAGATTTTGGTTATTACTAAGTATGTAAATATTCCATACTTCTTCTTCAATTCAACTCTCTTATAATTACTATTATTATTAAACATCTTCATCAACACACACAAAAAAATGCAATGTATACATTTATTCTAAAATGCAAATTTTTAATTAGAAAATCGTCTCCTCTTTTTCAAGTCTAACTACAGAATAAGTTGCGAAATTCTTAAAATCTCAGACTACATGCTATATAATATTAACTAGTTGTTAATAACAATTAATTACCAGAATATAGTTTAAAATTTTCCAATAATAATCAAATTCTTTTAACAATCTAATTCATCAATAACAACCTTGTTATTGCAACCTAAATATAATTTTAATACCAACTCTTTAGCTAATCCTACGATACAAGAATTGACTTCAACTCCATCATTTCTATTTAAATTTTTCTCCCTCGCATTTCTAATATATATACTTTCAATCATTTTTCTTATTTTCGTATGTTTTTCAACGCCTAAAATTTTGATCTCATTAATAATACAATGCGTTTTTTTCTAAATACAATGTCCCGCCACTTCAGATTTTTCTACCAATTTATTTCTTATACAGTAACCACGTTCAAGAACTCGTTCTTTTACTTTTCCCCAGATAAAATGCATCGCAATTCATACAATCCATCTTGTAAATTATTCCCATTTCATACTTTCTATCACTATAGTTAAAGAACGAGTTTCTTGAACATGGTTATTGTATAAGAACAGAGCCGACGTTAGGAGGGTGCGGGGCTTCGGGCGAGATGAATTTTGCGGGGCCCTTGCCAATCCTATTTTAACAACCAAAAAAAAAAAAAGGAAATTCTTACTTTAACAACCCAAAAAAAAAAGCGACGATCCTATTTCATCCTCTTTCTTCTAACCAGGCGCAGGGCCTGGGACAGTCGCCCCATTCGCCACCCCCTACGCCGGCCCTGATAAGAAATAAATTGGTAGAAAAATCTGAAATGGCGGAACATTGTATTTAGAATAAAACGCATTGTATTAATAATGAGATCAAAATTTTATGCGTTGAAAAACATGTGAAAATAAGAAAAATAATTGAAAGTATGTATATTAGAAATACGAGGGAGAAAAATTTAAATAGAAATGATGGAGCTGAAGTCAATTCTTGTATCGTAGGATTAGCTAAAGAGTTGGTACAAAAATTATATTTAAGGTTGCAATAACAAGGTTGTGATTGATGAATTAGATTGTTAAAAGAATTTGATTATTATTGGAAAATTTTAAACTCTATTCTGGTAATTAATTGTTATTAACAACTAGTTAATATTATGTAGCATGTAGTCTGAGATTGTTAAGAATTTCGCAACTTATTCTGTAGTTAGGCTTGAAAAAGAGGAGACGATTTTCTCCTTGAAAATTTGCATTTTTTTAGAATAAATGTATATATTATTACATTTATTTTTGTGTGTTGATGAAGATGTTTAATATACTTAGTATACTACTAATATTAACTAATTACTTACAAAATTGACCGTGTAGTAAAAAGTAAATACTTCTAACTAGCAGGAAAACAAAAATAAAAATTGTAATACTCACTTGGTTTTGTTCACCAAAATTCAGCGAGAATTAATTCTTTCATATAAAGCAGTGGTCAGCAACCTTTTGTTGTAAGAGGGCCAAATATTTTATGTGGGGATTACTGCGGGCCGCACTTGGGTCATATGTCACTACAGTATAGTATATTGACAGGGCCGGTGCTAGGCCTCGGGCAAGATGAATTTTGCGGGCCCTTGACAATCTTATTTTAACAACCAAAAAAAAAAGGAAAATCTTATTTTAACAACCAAAAAAAAAAATTATACTGATACTGAGTAAACCTCTAAGACGCCTCACAGGCCTCACCAAAACGCTTCGCGGGCCGCTTCACCGGGTTGCCGACCGGTGATATAAAGAATAGAGTTCAAACATCTGCAACATCAGTCGTCCAATTCACACTGACTCAATTACACTGCTACAATTCATGATTTTCTTTCCTTACAAAAAGAAACGATACAAAGTGGCGAAAGGGAGAAAGTCGTGAGAAACAAAAAAATAAAAAAGTGAAAAAATAAGAAATTAATAAGAGTTGGAAATAAAGCGAACTAATCAAAATAAAAACAAGGGAGAAATTCATAATAAACCGCGACAATATTCAGCGAGAATTAATTAATAAATGGTTCAAAGTTTTAGTTCCGATTCCAGGATATTATTATTATTTATTACGAAACCGCCCCCAAAAAAGTGCCGCCCGGGGCGGACCGCCCCCCCCCGCCCCCTCCCCCACGCTACGCCACTGTCTCTGTCAAAATCGAAAAGATATGTATTCGACGAATTTCTATTTTCGGATACTATGGAGTAAACTGGAACTATGGTGTTGTGGGGGGGGGGACTTTTTCATTATTTTCAAAATACAACTAGGCCATCCCCCTGTCTCCCCCTGGTAAGTATGAGATAATCCAAGAAGAATCGATTCCAAGTCATATTTTATTCCTTTTTGAATGAACTCATTATTTGATAGCGCCAGCCATTGTTAATGGAAAGAAACTAAAAAAATAAATTTTAATATTAAAATTTTAATCTAGTAGGCTAAAATTAATGAGTTATTTTCTTTTTTCTCTGGCTCTTCTCTCATTGCGCCACACACACACACACACACACACACAAAGTTGAATGTAGTTCCCGTGGCCTAATCGATAAGATGTCTGACTTCGCATCAAAAGGGTGCAGATCGATTCCCGTCGCGAACGTTTCATTGTAGAAATTTTTTCACAGGAAATAGCAATTGGGCCGGACAGATAAACAGAGAAATAAAAGATTTTAGTAAAATAGATTAATAATGCCCTTAATACCGGTATATATACTCATGGACAAAAAAATTAGCGCACCAAGAAATAATTGCGGGATCGTAACGAAACTTGCAATGAAGGTACATGTCGGGGAGATATGCAAATGATTAGAAATGCAGCGTGATTGCGCATTACGTATAGCCGGTAGAGGGCGTTGAACATCGTACTCTGTGGAGTATAAAACAGGTAACCAAAGCTTGTTTGAGTGTGCTGAATCATTTACAAAGGAAGAGCTGAGGTAGACATGCCATTACGCCGTGTTCGAAGACAGTATACGCAGTTGTCGCAGTTTGAGAGAGGGAGAATCGTCGGGATGATGGAAGCTGGGTGGTCAGCTAGGCGAGTAGCTCGTCAATTAGGAAGCTCTGATTGTGTTGTGAGGAGGTATTGGGACCAGTGGACCCGAGAGATGTCATGTACACGAAGACCAGGCTCAGGACGCCCTCGACAGACCAGTCGTCGAGAAGACCGCCACATAGTCAGAAATGCACGCGTACAGCCAACTGCTTCATCGGCCGCCATCCAGGCACAGGTAGCACCTTCACTAGGGGCCGCTGTGTCTTCTCGAACCATACGAAGGCGCCTGCCTGAAGGACAGTTGGTATCGCGGCGCCCATTACGTGTGCTGCCCTTGACGCCCACCCATCGACGCCTCCGTTTGGAGTTTTGCCGCGCACGAGGAAACTGGACTGCAGCGGAATGGAACCAGGTCGTCTTTAGCGACGAATCCAGATTCAATCTCGGCAGTGATGACAATCGTGTTCGTGTGTGGAGAGCCCGTGGTGAACGCTTCAATCCTGCCTTTGCTGTACAGCGACACACCGCTCCCACAGCTGGTGTGATGGTATGGGGTGCCATTGCCTACAATACACGGTCACCCCTAGTATTGTTCCGTGGCACCATGACAGCCCAGCGGTATGTTCATGAAATCCTGCAACCACATGTGTTGCCACTCATGCAACGGCTCCCAGGAGCCATTTTTCAACAAGACAATGCTCGGCCTCATACGGCAAGGGTGTCACAAGACTGTCTCCGCACTATTACTACCCTTCCTTGGCCTGCCCGATCCCCAGATTTGTCTCCAATCGAGCATATCTGGGATCATTTGGGACGACGAGTTGGGCATCCCACGAGTTTGAACGAACTAGAGGCAAGGTTACAGCAAATATGGAACGAAATGTCTCAAGACATCATACAGAACTTGTATGACTCAATGCC
>JAFIDM010076584.1:10999-27916 GCA_023159025.1 Thereuonema tuberculata | reverse complement strand
GTGCGAATCCTTTGCGTAAATTGTGCGTGTCAATTGTGTTCTTAGATTGTTTAAATTATTGTTTTCGTTAAAAAACTTTATTTTAAAAACCTTTATAAAAATGTAGAAGGTGCCATCTATTGAATCCGTTCATGTATTTATTTCCACATTACCATTCGGCGACTGATCAAGATGCCATGCGAATTATTCGCACGGGTCAACCTTTTTATAAAAATGGAGAAGGCGCCATCTATTGACAATGGGTTTAAATAATATGCTCGACAGCTGTTGGATTTGTTTATTATTTCTCAAAAGTGGTTTTTTGGTGCGAATTATTCGCACGGGTCAACTAGTTAAGTTATATTCCCAATTATAATTAAAGAGAAGAAATTATTCGAGGTACGAATAACGAAAAGTAAAATAGTGGACATTACTAAAACCCGAGACGGCTTCTACAGAGAATTCCAGAAGAGAAGATTTCCTATCCGAATAACTGACGAAGGAAGAAGAGGAAAGTCAAACCTATACAAGGGACCGTTGGAAAAAAAAAAAAACGGACGCCATTCCTTAGGAGTTAACGATAGTGAAAGAGCCAAACGACTAGAAGACGGAAAGAAGAAAAGTTAAAAGAAGACAACTCTAACTAAAGTGCTTGAGCTACGAAGAGAAATAATAGTGAATATATTTCGAAAGTAATCATACAAGTGAAATATTTCAATCAAGTAAAAACTTTAAATAGTTGAAGTTATATGTGTGTGTATGCTTTAGTGATTTGAAGTCATCGAATTGTTACCGGGAGAAAACGTAAGGAGTCAACTTCCTGTAAGTACTATCTTTATTTATATTTTGGAAATAATAAATTTGGAAGATGTCAACTATTGTAACTATAAGCTAATTAGAAGTTTAAAATAATCACGAGAGTTGATTATTGTTTCGTTTTGAAGAAAATAACGAATAAGGAATTGTTAATAAAATTGTATTGTTAAAGATACACAATACGGAGATATTCACAGAGGTGATAAAATCTCATTATAAATAATAAGATTAAGAAGGTTAAGCAATTAATGAATATGACTAAGAGTAATACATATGTTAAGAGAAAATGAGATATTGGTTATTTGTAAATAACATGTTAGTAAAACTCACATTGGTGAAAAACCAGACATAAGATTTAGAACTCTTGATTAGAATAATTGAAGAACATATTTTTGGTATTAATGTATATGAGTTTGAAATAGATTATTATATTGTAAAGTGTTTAGTTTAGCAAAGAAACATTTATTAGAATATAGAGAGTATTTCTAGTAAAAATTTATGGGCCTAGACAATTACGTAATATGTTTTGATATTAAGATTAGTAAAATTAAGTTAAAGTTTTTTTTTTGTGTAAGAACACATTGTTGTTCAAGATTGTTAGGAGTGAAGTAAAACTCAAAGAATATTGTAAAGACAAATTTTGAATGTGTTTCAAAATTAAAGATTGTGTTTTAAAATTTTCACAAGCGTTGGGCGTATTAAATTTTAAAATAACTCTGCTAAACCCAGTATGCGGTCTGATCAAAATTTATTTCCGTTTCAGTATGTTTAATAGATTGGCTTCTGTTAGACACAAAATCTTGAGTAATATATGACCATAATATATGATTGAGTAATATTATATCATAATACCAGTATATTATATAATAATAACAATAATATAATAATATACTCCCGTGCAACTAAATCGACTCACTCCTTCAGAGCGCACAAAAAAGCGTATGTTTTTTAAATGGCTTAACCGATTTTCAAAAAACCTTTTTTTTTTGAAAGCCTAATGTTTTTACTTTACAATGATACCATTATCATTAAAATCTGTACAATATTTTTCAAATTAACGTGATCTGAACGTAAGCGTAGCAAAATGCGCTCTATACGGTAACTATGAGTTTCACGCCTTAATCCCCTATAAAATCCCACGTTGACCGATATTTCTTATCAGTCGCTTATCAGATGTTAAGCTGAACACAACTCTGCAAGTTTCATTCATTGTTTTCGCAAAACCATGGATACTATGCCAGAAGACGCCGCACACGTTGTTGCTTTGCTGCAAGCAGGCCACAGTCAAGAAGAAGTTGCTCGTCAACTAAACTTGAGCCAATCTGCTGTCTCAAGAGTATTCAGAAGGTTTCAGGAAACTGGGACCTTCACTCGAAGACCACATACCCATCGGCGCCGATGCACATCTGAGAGGGACGATCCCTTTATCGTCTCAACGTCACTGCGAAATCGCCATCTCACGGGCGTCGATGGGCAACAGGAGCTGAGACAAGTTCGAGGAGTAGCTGTTAGTCAATGGACAGTCAGAAGATGCTTGAAGGAAGCCAACCTCACTCCAAGACGGCCCGCTAGAGGCCCAAATTTGACCTTACGTCACCGCAGAGCACGATTCGAATTTGCTCAGGAACACGTCAATTAGAGCAGCGAGCAATAGCGGTCCGTCCTATTCACCGATGAGAGCAGAATGTGTCTCCATGGTAATGATAGGAGAGGCCGGGTCTACCAGCGTCCAGGAGAGCGATTTTCACAGTGCTGTTTTGCTGAAATAGTCTCGTACGGCGGCGGTTCCTGCATGATGTGGGCTGGCATATCCTTTGAAGGAAAAACAGATCTTGTTTTCAAAACTGGTGGAGGCCGGAGGGGGGGGGGGTCTGACTGCTCGACGATATATTGAGGACATTCTCCTGGATCATGTTGTGCCCTATGCAGGATATATCGGGGAAGACTTCATGTTGGTGCATGACAATGCCCGGTGTCATTCAGCACGTACCACTCGGCAATTCATGGAGGAGGTTGGTCTCGAGCCGATGGAGTGGCCAGCCCTCAGTCCAGACATGAATCCGATTGAGCATTTGTGGGACGAGCTCAAACGGAGGGTCCGAGCCAGAAATCCTGCACCGTCTAATATCAACGAGCTCAAGATTGCGCTGGAGGAATGGGATCCCCTAAGACTTTGTCAAAACCTTAATAGGGTCTATGAGGAACCGCTTGCAAGCCGTCGTATAGGCAAGGGGAGGCAATACCAAGTATTGATTAATAAAAGTTTCCTTGTTTTGCTTGAATTTTTTGTTGTAATTTAATTTTAAGTATCTACAATTTGTTTTTCCTAAGCATACATTTTGCTTGCGTTTTCATTCAAAATGCATTATAAAACAAAATATTGTACAGATTTTAATGATAATGGTGTCTTTGTAAAGTAAAAACTTTAGGCTTTCAAAAAAAATGTTTTTTGAAAATCGGTTAAGCCATTTAAAAAACATACGCCTTTTTGTGCGCTCTGAAGGAGTGAGTCGATTTAGTTGCACGGGAGTATATTATTATATTATTCTTATTATTATATAATATACTGGTATTATGATATAATATTACTCAATCATATATTATGGTCATATATTAGTCAAGATTTTGTGTCTAATAGAAGCCCATCTGTTAAACATACCAATACAGATGACGGCTATATTGGATTTATAGGAAACAGGTCACCAGAGGTCGCGCACAAGTTGTTTGCGATGGTTTCCTAAAACCTTAGGACCATATCTAAGACTACACCAAATTTCACAGACTTGGCAAAAAGTGCACGATTCTTCGAAATTCCTCCTATGCTTTAACTATAATCCACAATTTTCTCGAACTACAAGAAGCTGATTTTTGTTGCTGAGTGGAATTTTGTATATTATCAGAAATTTTTGAATTTGGACTAATATTACTGTTAAACTGTACATTACAGAATTAGTAACTCCGAGGTATTTGTTTAGACTTATTTATTCTAATAAATAAAACTAAATAATTGCAATAAATCAAACGGAATGACATAAATTATGAAAATAAAAAATGACATATGCAGATTTTCAGCATGAAAACATTACTTTGTTTAGAAATAAACAGAATATTTCTGATCGAATTAATGTTTTCATGCTAGAAATTGAAATTATATTAGTTTTCAAACATGGCCTCAAACATTTTGTATTGATTCTTTTATCTTAATAAAATTGAAATTTATGCTATTACAGTACTTTTATGAAGAAGACGGTCTTCAATTTCTGATTATTGATTAAAACAAACTGAGCAAATGAAACCGATAACCAACAATAAGAATAACAGTTCTGCTAAGACCTGATACATTTCCTTGTTTATATTAAATTTTTGATAGTTGTTATCGCTGTTTAAAACAATGCTACATTTAGAATTATGATTATTATGCAAAAGTTTTAAAACCATGGGTTTCCCAGCAAAGACAATATAGCGGGACAAGGACCAAAGCACATTTTGCCAAGTGTAAAAAAAAAAACTAGTGGAAAATTGGTTAGGGATGTGTGGTTAAATACATAAATTTCCTAACTATGCGTATTGTGTTGAGTACCATAGCCTTCTGAAGTTGTACATAAGTGTTTTTTGTGAAGTCCTAGTGTGCTGAGACTGTGGTGCAGTGTGTATGAGGCACCAGACCAGTGGCGGACACGACGATGGGTACAACACATACTCGGTCCTGACTCCACTGCTTCTGGAGCTTGTGTGCTAGATCGGTATATTTACTGATCTTGTCTGCGTGAGTTTTCTGCATGTTCTTGCTGACAGGCACTGCAATATCAATGAGATGATAAGGTCAACGACCTTATCAACAAGTGTGATGTCAGATCTATTGTATATCTATTGGTTTTGTCTGTGTGAATAAGGCGGTCCCAGTACAGCCTATATAAGGTTAGCTCTAATATGTTTTGTGGTACTTACTTACAGTATGGGACCGTGTTCTTAATAAGTGAGTTTTTGTGTGCTAGCTGTTGCTGAACGATCGATGCTACGTGATTGTGGTAGTCTGTTTGGGAGAGAAGGGAACAGCCTGATATTATGTGGTCGATCGTCTTATGCGTAGTGTGGCATTTCCTGCATATGTCGTCATGTGTGTTTACATCGTGTAGAATGTATTTCTTGTAGTTTCTTGTGGGGATGACTAGGTTCTGAATCGCAATCATGAATCCTTCGGTCTCCCCAAACTGCTCACCTGTTCGACGTTTCCATGTCGACATGAGGCTGGCTGAGTTTGTGGCGATGTCTGCCATGGAGTTCCTTACGAGCCCATGATTCTCGCAGCTGCTGTGTGTGGGTGTCAGGGTTGGTGAGTGTTGGAGAAGGGTTTGTGAGATCCAGGGGTGTGAGGTGTGTCAGCCTTGACAATGGCTGAGTGTAGTCAGGAGTGTTGTGCTCTTTGGTGGAAGTGTTTCTTAAGTGTGTGTACTTGTTTTGATGAGGTTGATGAGTCCTCGGCCTCATTCCTTGCGGGGAAGAATCATACTTTCCATAGCTGGCTTGGGATGGTGCATGTTGTGTTTCGTGAATGTAGTGCATTGTAGTGCTTCGAGTTCAGTGTTTGTCCGTGGAATTACGTCAAAGGAATGTTAGTGTGGGGATGATAAAAGTGTTGATGGTTTTAATTTTATTTCTGACATTGTGTTGTGTTTAGAGGATGTTGTGAGTACTGTATATTTTCTTGATGATTTTTGCGTTTCAATGGCGCGCGCTAGCTGGAGGTCAGGTACTTGTAGGTCTCTCCCTTTTCCATGGATTGGATGATCAACCCATGCTCCAGTTAAAAGCCATCCAAATTCGAAGTCCTCCCGCGTGTTATATGTAGCTTGCGGCATTTGTCGATTCCAAATTCCATCCCAATGTGAATTGCTGTAAATTAGTAAGTTGTGCGTTGTTTGTGGCGTAGAGTTGAATATGTAGAGTAAGTGTGTGATTTTTGTCAAAGTGCCTGAGGTTAAGCCTATAATCGTGTTTTGTGTTGTCTAGCATGTGGCTCAATGATTCAAGGCGAGGCAGAACCAAGGAGGATTCAAGGAGTCACCCTATAACTTTCCTTAAGGGAATAGGGACAGTAGTGCTGGAGGTGTTGGAGGTGCGTGTTCCAACTCTTCATCGTGGCATCTAAGAATACAATCTAAGAATCTGGGATGTATTTTGTAGAGATGAAGAGTCTGTAGAAGCCAGCAATGAGGGACCGAATCAAATGCCTTCTTGTAGTGGATGTACGCGATATGTAGGTTCCTATTCTTCGCGCGATTCTGTCGCAGTATTACCTTGTCAATAAGGAGTTGGTCCTTACAACCCTTGGAATTCCTGGGTTGTAATTCCTGTGACAAACTCTTCTGCTGTTCGGAAAGAATGTTATATGCCTCGCTATTTGTGTATAGATTTTGTCTGCAAGGCAGGAGGTGAGGAGTTTGTAAAGTGTGGGGAGGCAAGTGATTGGGCGATAGTTTGCAGGGTGCGCTGTTTCAGTGTTCCTGCTCTGTAGGTATGCGACACCCTGTGTGCGGAAAAGGCTTATGTTCTGGGTGTTGGATAATGTCACTATGTGTAAGAGCTATGTGTAAGAGTTTCCCATGCAGGAACGTGATTCTCTTGATCCAGAAGTTCTGGAGACCGTCTGCACCAGGAGCCTTCCAGTTGTGTGCATGTTTTAGTACTTTTTTTGTATGTCCGTTATATTATTATTTTTATAAGGGGTTTAGTATTAATTATAAGAAAGATAAACATTATAATACATAATACATTAATAATAAAACATTGTAGAAATTAGATTCTTACCTTCCTTTTCTGTTAGCACTCGGTCGTACAGGTTAGATTGGTAAAAGTTATTTGTCCCACCATTGTTATCAACATCTCCAATATTCACGTCTATCTCGTCAGAGTTGTCTTCATCATATTTCATTCTATTCGTATAATTTTGCAGAGGATAACCATTGAAATAGAAATTGATTGAGGATTGACCTTTAGTCAAACAAATGTGAAACCAATCTCCCTTTTTCACATTACAGTCAGTGGCAATCGTGTATTGTGTATCCCCATCAATAGCAGCACCTCCCATTAACACTGGATCCTCAACATCTACTAATCCAATCAGATAGCTGCGTCGTGTAGTTAGAGATCTCAAATAAATGTAAAGAAAATATGATTTTTCCGTTTGTAACCAAGTGCAGAATGACACACCCTTTCCGCTGATTCCCTTACGTGTGAATATTTTTCCATCTTCACCAACGCTTAGAACTAAATCTGAATTTTGTGCGTTATATAATGGTTTAAAGAACAATAAAATTAAAAGAAAAATATTAGCAATGTTTTTGTAAAACATTTTTCAGCTATTATAAGAATACACTACGTAGCTATCACTATTCAGCGGCACAGACGCTGCTTTGCTGAGTCATGAAAACGTTTCTTTGAAATTTTAAAAACATCAGGTGATCTGATTCTCTGGAAACAGCTGTAGACTTTTTTTTTTTTTTTAAATTTTACTTTTGATTGACAAATACTAAAAATAAAAACATGTTTTTCTCCCATGTTGCTTCGATTATTTACGATGATATTACTAACATCTAGTAGATCCAGTAGCCAAGTAATAAGTAAATTCTCCTCCAAGAGGGTCCTAGGATTCACCCAGCCCACGGTAGAATGAGTCACGGGTTTCTTTCTAGTGAACATTCATTAAAAGAATTAATGAATCAACACAAAATAACTGACATCTTTGCCTTTGTATTTTAATGCAGGTGATACCATTTTAATAAAATATAAATACCAAATTAAATCATTAATATAAATTATTAAAAAAGATACATAAAACTCAAATAAAATACTTACAAATAAATGTTGAAAATAATTAAAAAAATATTGAATAAAAAAGGTTTTAAAAACGGGTGAGAGAGCGTTTACAAGTGACATCCCAAAACATCTGTTTCTCCCTAAATTGGCGATCATCAGTTCGGAGTAGTCAATGTAAACACCCAAGGTCTTACAGAGGTGAATTTAAATGGAAGTAGGATTCAGTATAACACCTCCATAAAACTAAGTCAATAAATAAAATAAAAGATTTGGGATGTGTATACAGTGATTACTCCCAACTGATGACCGCCAATTTAGGGAGAAACAGATGTTTTGGGATGTCACTTGTAACCACTACTCATCCCTTCTTAATGTGTTAATGCATTTTTTAGGCGCATTTTTTATTTTAATTGCGCAGGGAAAAATTCCTTGAGGTTGTCAGAGGACAGCATATAAATTTATTTTATTTAATTTTTAATGTTTTTAAGTTTTTAGTTTTCTGGGTGTCACAGACAGTTCTACTTCCCAAAAAAAGATGTATTTAATTACAAATAAAATTCAAATATATTAACGACGATTTAGATTTTGTAACCATTTTAACAGCTTTCAAATTTATAATCGAATAATATAATGATAAAAAAGATTTTAATATCTCTGGCATTAACATTTCCCCTCCCCCTCCTTTCATTGTCACTTATATACTGTTCTCTGCTTCAGAGCATCCGTAACAAATAAAATAAATCTAAACAAATAAACTGTAAACCATAATATTAATATATTGATTTCTACAAAGACTTCACATTTGAGAAAGAGATCTACTATGGATAGATCTAATGTGTTATGTGGTTTATATTTTGGTTGTCTGTATTTTTCGTTAAAAAATATACTGGCCTAAAAAACGTTTGATTCTAAGAAATATGTTAAATGAGTTTTTAATGAAAATTTTGTTTCTTAAAGCAAAAGAAACTTAAAGGAAATTAAGTACAATTAAGAATGGAAGATTCTTAGTAAAATCATTTTACTTAAGAATTATTTATCTCACATTTAATTAACTATTCAGACCTAATAGGTAACGTATTTTCAGTAGAGTTTACATTAAACTTTCTCTCTATTTCCAATGTGAATCTAGCTTTTTTTTATTATCTATTTATTTATTTTCACATAAGAAAACTTTTATTATTATTCTTTTATTTTTAAGTTTTTCTTCAAATGAACATAAAAGCAAATACCGGTAATATAATAATTTTATGTAGAATATGATTTCTCTTAAATGATAAAGAGATACACAGTAGGTTAATATTAATTAATTGTAACATTACTAATTATCAGCAGTTCTCTGTCACCTTGACGCATTTTAGTTATTTTTTTTTTGGAGGGGGGGGGGAGTTAAAATTAAAATCTCATGAGCTTGATTGTAGTTTCCCTGCAGCTGCTTTAAATTTCCAGAAATGAATCCGCTTTAACGTAATCAAATAACTATTCCATACTCTAAAAAAAACCTAAAATAACATCAATTAAATCGATGTAGTTTCAATTCAAAATAATTCTAATAAAGTAATCCCTCGTGATTTATTTCTTTTTCCGTACGGACCTTACTGAAAGCAAAAGCAACCTTCCAAAAATAATCGCTTTATCTACAAAACAGATTTGTCTATTGTTTGATTGCTTCTTTGTTTTCTGCATTTGGATTCTGATTTAGTTCAAAAGGTCATTTAGTACAACGTGGAATAGCTTTGAGTCAAGTTTATTTGTGATTCCACAAATATATGTCAAAATTACTAATAATACTAACAATATTTTAAGAGCAAGATCAAAGAATATCTCAATTACTTATTTTCGGCATAGGGTAGCGTGGAGGATTTTGGAAATAAATAATATATCTAAAATTAAAAAAATAAGTTAATATGGTAATAAAAACAGTGCATTACTTTTGTAATACATATGTACAATTCTCGATAGGTAGATATTTCCCATTCTGAGCCTCAACTGGAAGGTTTCATTGACCTTTGGAACTAATAGGGAATGGATTCAGTTCAGTGCAGGCACTCCTCTAACTCTAGGGAAAGAAGCCCATTTCCATTTGTCAGAAGCCTGACTGAACCTCAAAGCCCATCCAGGGTAGATTAAAATAACTTGGAAAAAAAATTGTCGGCCTTTACCAGGGATTGAATCTGGCACCACTTAATTTCAGACCAGTTCTTATATCATTAATAATTTAGAAGTTACTTTATTAGAACACCATTATAATTACAAAATAAATGAATGTAATTGATATGACTTTTTTTTTTTTTTAGGTTGAGGAAAAGTTGTTGTCATAATTAACTTTAAGCTATGTAATTTTTGAAAAGTGTCCGAATTAAAACAGCTGCAGGAAAACTACAATCAAACACGTGTAATTTTTAATTTATGAAAATATTTTTTTTTTTAAGATATGACAGAACTCAAAAAAAGACTTAAACTCTCACTCACACTTCTCTTAACAATTGGTTGTATCTTTCAAACTTGTACAGAATCTTCCAATTGAGTCTATCTTTTGAGATTTCAGTCATCTGTCAATATATAGGCCTATTACAATCATGAAATTTTTGGAATAAATTGAGCCATTTAATTCGTGGACGATTCTTTTTCACCCTGTGCATCTAATGGTAGACTGGGAATTCAATGTAGGCCATCCTCTCAAAGAAATGCGAAATAAAATGGAGCTCGCTTCTATAAATTGTCAATTACGAAGTCACAATAATTTAATTCTTACTTCGCTACATATTTTTTTTTTTCATATCTTTCCCTGTAGATTTCTTTATTTTCACTAACCTTTCGTTTCAAATGAAAATATAATAAAAGTTATTACGATTTAGAATTAATGTAATTCCGTTCTTTGTTATAAAGAAAAGTCGTAGTTTATTATAGAATCTCAATTGTAATATTTTTAAACAATTAAGTAAACAATTTTTAACAATACATTTTCAAATTGTATAAAATTAAGTAAAAGATAAGGTAAAAAAAAGAAATTGTATTAATGTACTTTGATATATCGTATATCTCCAATAGAGGCCCCGGCGTTTATTTGCAAAACTAGCCTCGGCTCTCGGCGCTTAATAGAGACCGGCTGCTATTAGAGGCCGGCCATTATTAACAAAATCCTTCAGAACGCAATATTTTTACACACAAATACCGGCTAGTATTTTAAATAGCTACTTTATTTGAATTTCACATGCTACATAAGTCTGTTAAAGATAAATGGCAATGTCGTTCTGTACCTTTCGCTGCTATTCGTCGTCCGAATCCGCAATGAAGGCTTCGTTGTTGTCCAGGACAATATACGGTCTTCAAGTTAGTCATTAACTTTCTTGGTTCCTCCTCCTTCTAACCGCTTTCTGCTTGCACCTTTGTCCAATTTTAGCAGACACAAGATTATCATATTGTTTCTTCCACTCTCTGATTCTTTTCGGATCAACACCATAATGACGAGCGGCAAGTTTCTTTCGCGTATTCCACCGCGCGAATCTTAAAAGGCAATGTCAAATGACCCAATGTCAAAGGCATTTTGTAAGGCAATATACCGTAAGGTATTATGCACTACTATAAAGATACGGACGCTTACACAAGTGCTTGTAGGCAAATATCAAAGACCCGGCTACTGTTAGAGACCGGCTACTATTTGGCCGTGTCCCCTCTGGAGCCCGGTGCTTATTAGATACCGGCGACAATAAGAGCCTCGGTGTTTATTGGAGCATCTACGGTAGGTGCTTATCAAATTTGTGGGTTCTTAAACTTATTCCCTGAATCATTTTATTGATGGATCTTCTTGCAACATCGCATATATAATTAGAAAGTGATTTTACTTTTAGTTACTTATTTTTTTTTTCTATGAGGTTCCTTCTATAGAAATCAGCGATTGAATTGATAAACATTCCCATTAAATAAAACTAAAAAAAAATTAATTGAGAAGAGGAAAAAAAAAACTGACATTTAAATAATGTAAGATCAATAAGGGATTTCCCTGATTAGAGCCAGAGTTATGATTTAGAGAAAATAAGAACAAAGCTTACAATGGACGATATTTTACATTCTCTATCATTGAAAACTAATGATTGAGAGGAGAAAAAACTTGATACGATTTTAACGTATTTGATGAAAGATTAAAATAGTTCCTTGTTTAAGCTAACACACATAATTAAAATATAAAAATAAAACTATTTACAATTTAAAAAGGTCCAGACATGTTGCGACCATTTAACGTTCATCTTCAATGCGAGAGAACAAACCACAAAATCGTCCTCTTAAAGGAAGTCTTCGGAAAAAGTCAACCAATCCATTGAATTGACCAATCAAAGCTTGGGACCCCTGGCCAATTGATTGGCCAATTGTCGAAGGTATGCAAAGTGTGCATCAGTCAAAGCAGATCGTGCGCTCCTGGCAGCGATCGCGTTGGCGTTCATAGTAACTATCAAGATGCGAAGAAGGCGCATGTTGGATGTGTGTGTAAACAAACGCTGCCACCTGGTGTTGCTTGTTGGAAGGATGAGTGTTTGTAAACATGAGATGTTGATAAACAAAATCTTAACTCAAAATTAAAAATTATTCCCTAACAACATGTCTCTAGGTTTTTTTCTTAAAGATAGATATTTTTAAAGATACGCAATCGTTAATATATTGCTCAGACGATGCAATGAAGAGGAACTCCTTACATTTCCTAAAGAGATCCGAATTTTCTTTGGTTGCAATTTTAGGTCTGTCAACATTAAACATGTGTCCTGTTCTTTAGCCGATGCAGCACTATGTTATACATGGGATTATTAGAACTTAGGGCCCTTGCATGCTCTTTGATGCGCCTGCCCAATGCCCTACGGGTCTCTCCTAGGTAAATGAGCCCGCAATCCGAACACGGAATAGAATACACCACACCTTTGGTTTTTCCCATTCCACTTGTGTTTCTTTCAGTTTCAGTCACTATGCTGGTGGTCGCCACCGTAGTTACTATATTATATTTCCTTAAGTTATTAATTCTGGGGAAAAGACCAGGATGGTATTCTAAGGATACAAATTGCTTACTCGTCTTTCAGTTTTGGACAATATTATTATAAATCTTGAATATGGTATTTTTTGTATGCTTGTTAATGAAGTCCACGGGGTAACCGTTTTTTAATATACAAATTATCAAATTTTTTATCATATACAAATTGTAATTCATTATCAAATAAAGCCTCGGAACTAAAGAAGAAAGCCTGTAATGGACAATATGTTACATTCTCTATCCATTGAACACTAATGATTGAGAGGAGAAAAAAAACCGACATTCAAATAACGTAAGATCAGGAAGGGATTTCTCTGATTAGTGGCAGAGATATGATTTTCTTATTACTTGTGATAGAATTAAAGAGATTTTTTTAAAGTTATTTTACTGATAATTAAAATGAGGTACTTTTTAAAATTAAAATAAAAAAAATGTATTTGGCTTTTGTTTTTTACTGTCTTTGCTGTAATTAATATTATTATTTTTTTATTTTCGTTGAATTAAAAAATATTTATTTGATCTAAACAAAAGATTTTACAAAAGATAAACAAAAGAAGTTAATATAAAAGCATAAAGAACTGATACAGAAATGAAATATATCTGATCTTCCATCGGTGAGAGTTTGGGACGGCCGTTCCTTACCTTCTATGCACTCTTCTGCCAAACCGTAGGAAAGATGGCCGCCTCGGCACTACTTTTAAGATATGAATTTTAATTTTTTCAATTAACTAGTGAAAAGTATGCTGAGGTTTGCAGGTAAGCTTATTTAAAAATGTTTTTGCACGATCTTTTACTAGAAAAACTAACCTTCATCTGGCTAACTGTGATCTTCAGATGACAGTGTGTACCATTATGGATCCCTGCGCGGATGTAACCTTACGAAGACTGTGATTGGCAATACCGTATTCTCCGGTTTAGCCCAGTTGCTAACCTTTCCGGAAAGTTAATCTCACTACCGGCGTTGTATGCCATTGGAAACAGTACAAAATTTAACTTACCTTCCAAAATGGCATTACTCCGTTGCAGCATTGGAAGCGGCGATTATTTCGGGTAGAAGCGGAATGGGCGGCCATACTGCATGCTGAAATAGATAATGCTATTAGAGGGGGTTCTCAGAAAGCAATTACCCCAACTACAGCTTGAATTGAAATTGGGCAAGGACTTAATATTTACTACGTCAGATAAGGGAAATAGACCGATCATTTTAACTGTAAATGCTTATGAGGGTATGATTGCCAATTTCCTTCACAACACTGAGGGGTTTAGTTCTTTTCTAAAAATCAAAAAATGGTTTTAAATGTCAATAGGAAGATCGCACGTAATTTAATGAAGGAAGGCCATATTTCTAACGAACAATTCATATCTCTTATAAATAAAAACACAAAACCATCTTTATCACCAATATTTCGTTCTTGTCATCCAAGAACTTTATCAAGGCTCCATAACCCCAAAAAAAAATATGAAGACATATTTTACGTGTGCTGATTATATTAGGAGATATGAATTGTTCGTTAGACAATTATAAGAAGATTTTATATAAAGGTCTTATTGAACAAGATGACTTTAGAAGAAAATGTGTTGAAACAATTTTGATCATCACTTCCAATGGATGTTATAATGAGACTTTATCTGTTCAAACTATCGCTAAATATGGTTTTCGTAAAATATAAGTTTTTTTTTTTTTCCTCTGTTTTGTTTTGTTTTATTTACAGTGGAATAAAGCAGACGATGGCTAGCGGTTGATGGCGTCAACTCACCTGGCTGACTGTTCTGAAGAGATGCAGCAGTAACTGTTACGTCATCTTGGTGTTTTCATCTGATTGGCTTCGCTTTCTAAATTATTCTATTGGTTAATTATTTCTTTGTTTCGAGCTTTGACTGTATTTAAGTACTTGTTTTTGTATTTTGTATTTAGTTGAGGAAGCTATTTGTATATAGCGAAACCGGTCCTATTTTTAATTGTAAATATATATGTTTTTTATCCAGTTAGTTTAGTGTGTCATTTCTTCATTTTTATTTACCAAAAAAAAAAATACGTAAAGAAAACACATGCGACTTCTCATATAATTCAAAATAATTAACAAAAAAAACCGATTATATTTTTCTTTATGTATTTTTTATGGATTATGGAGCCTTGATAAAGTTATTGGGTGACAGGAAGGAAGTATTGGTGATAAAGATGGTTTTCTGTTTTTATTTATAGGAGATATGAATTGTTCGTTAGACAATTATAAGAAGATTTTATATAAAAGGCCGTATTTCTTGAGATTTCGTTGATAAATTCAAGGCGGCGTCTTTGTCTATCACTAGGCTCAAAGGCCTACCCAAGTTACACAAGGAAGTTAATGAGACTGGACTTTACCCCATTCGACTAATTATTAACTGTTCACAATCGGTGATTGAGTTGCTTTCCAATTACGTATATCAAAAAATGAGGAAGTTACATGTGTGCTCCTTTTTCAGTCTGAAAAACAGTGCTAAAGCCTGTAATAAATGTAGAAAACTATAAGTTCTTTTCGATGGATGCCGTGGCGTTATTCACTTCCATTACGAAAGACTTTATATTTGAAGACTTCCAGCACATTGTTCAAAAGCACCACCGACATTTCCTTCCGCAGGACATGTTTCGTAATTTACGACCGTTAATTACGGCCGTTTTGCATATGCAGTTTTTTATTTCTCATTCACAGATTTTTAAGAAAACCACGGGACTGTCTTCTAAATGTAAAATATTCGCCAGGTGGCGTTACATCAGCTTTGGATATGTAAATAAAATATCCAGTTCTCTTAGTGTGTTTCAATAATTAAAAATAAATACAATAAGAATTCATAAAAAATAATTACAAAGAAAAATAAGTAGAACTAAATAACAATAATGATTAAAGTAGTTGAACCAATAGTAAAATATTTGAACCAATAACCAATAACTGACATTATTATTTTTACAACAATATTACTTTAATTCAATAAATGTTGCCGATTCATAAATCATTTGCAGAAATGGTCTTTTTATCTTCTTTTTTACATGTTTTTTTCTCTCCTATCCCCCCCCCTCCCAAATTTTCAAAAATGAGAAACAGTTTTAGATTTATCGCCAGATTATAGACTGTTTAGAGTATGTCGTCACAATCTACGTCAAAGTTCAACGGTTGCTAATGGTCCCTTGCTATGATTTTGTATTGCTCAGAATAACGGTAGATGTTTGTCAAGGTACTTCGCTGAGAAAATCAAAAACAATAATAACAATACTACTACTACTACTACTACTACTACTGCTACTACTACTACTACTACTAATAATAATAAAAATTATCAAAAAGCATTTTTAAGATTTCAAGCTAGCCCACCGAACCATTCTTCTCCCTACTTTTGAGAACTTCAAAAGAAAAACATCAGCATGAAAAAAATCTGTATTTTTGTCTATTTTTAACGTTTGTACTTCCATAGCCACATTGCATAGGTACATTGCCAAGAGCTGCTGATTTTCTCTCTCAAATTCATTTACCCATAACAAAATTCCAATTGGACAAATTGAAGCTCATGTCTTAACCAGGATTTCAGAGGTGTAAGTAATGTTTTTTATACACCAATGTAATTTATTATCTAAAATAAACAATAATTTGATGAACCAGTTGTAGACATGATGATAGAAACCCATTTTGAAAAACCGAAGAGAGAAAATGGTACTAAACAATAAAAAAAATATTTATTTCTTCTGAAAAAAAGGAAAATCTGACAGAAAGACTTAATTACATTATTTGAATGTCAATTTGTTTCTCCTCTCAATTAATTGATTTCTAGTTTCACTTAAATATTTAATAATTTAAGATTTATTTATATATGAAAACGAAATGTTTCAAGTTTTAGAAATGAAATATATATATAAAAAAAAAAAAAAAATATAAACAAAGAAGTAAAATTATTTTAATACATCATTTATTATTAAATTGTAAAAGAGATGAAAAGAAAAAATAAAAAACTTGTTATTATTTTATTTGAAAAGTAGGTAATTCACATTTAAATCTAACAATGGTTAGCAACAGTTTTATCAAATTCAGCGTTTTTTTTTAATCTTGAAAACGAAACTAACATATAACACTCCGTTTATTTCTAAACTTCTGCAGAATAAAAGCAGTAAAAGCATTTCAGTTTAAAATTACAATCTTATGGGCTCGATTGCAGTTTTCCTGCACCTGTTTTGAATTGCACAACTTTCAAAAGAGAAACAAGTTTAAAAGTAATAATCAAACAACGGTTCCATAACCTAAAAAAAATAATCTCTAAAAGTCAAT
>JAFIDM010076584.1:0-10599 GCA_023159025.1 Thereuonema tuberculata | reverse complement strand
ATCAGGCAATGGTCTGTGATTTGGCGGAATTTATTTCTCCTTCGTACGGAGTTTATATTTATAAACCTAAGTATACGTAGAGGATTCGATAAAATACTACTTCCAAGTCAAATTCAAAAGAATTGTTCATTAACAGATCGGCATTTTACTGTACATTTGAAAATAAGAAAAAAAAATTATACAAAAAAAAATAATAAAAATAATGTATTTTTTTTTTATTCCTGTTTTAAAAACTTTTACTTTCTTTATTTTTAAATTACTTATTTGCATAATTGTAAATTCATCACAAGCGGTTTTCTTCCTTGGCTAATGTAGGAGGAAAATCGAATGACCTTGAGTTTTGAAATTTACAGAAGAGCCTCGGTTATCTGAGCCCCGACTAACCGAGTTCCGGGTTAACCGAGGTAAGGGCGTTTCACATGGATCCGAAAATCGGACGGTCCGATCCACGAAGTGGACGTATTCTCATTCACATGGCCACGAACGTCGCCTATACCAAGTATGGGCATACATGAGGTCATCGAGAGCCACATTCTGGATTTTCATATGTATAAAGAGCCACACCATGTCACGTTCCATAGTATTAAATACACAAATTCAAATTTAATTACATTTCTACACACATCTTAACTGCTATATAAAGTGTAAAAAATACAAATAGAAGAAAATGAAAAAGAAAACAAATATTAAATTTTGGACTAATTATTTTGTATTTTTTTTTTTTTTGAATTCTGTATTTTTATCAAGAGATAATGGGAGCCGCAGTTAACCCGACGAAGAGACGCATTTGCCCACGTGTGGCCTATACGAACGATGTGAATGTTACATGTCGCATAGACCACGTCAGAGAGAAACAGAATACGTCCGATCGTGGATCCGACCGTCCGATTTTTGGATCCATGTGCAATGGGCTGTAGTCCCCAAAAAACAAAAAACAAAATTTTTAAGCAGACGAACAATTGGCAGTGACTCATGGCATGATAGTAGAAGCAGTGAATGTAGAGGCTGAAGAAAGTGAAAGTGCCATTGAAGACATTGAAATGGCGAATGAGAAAATCAGCCACAGTGAAGGATGCAAACCGTTAGAAAAGGCCATCGAGTACCTAGAGCAACAGAGACAAATTCAACAGACCTTCTACTGCTACAACGATTGCACGAAACGGCGGGAAAGAAGCAGGGAGTTCCATTAAACAGAAAACGCTAATTGACTTCTTGAAGAAATAACTTTCTTAACTGGGACATGTATTGTATGTCTTTTTTCCATTTTGTATTTTTATTTTATTTTTACGTGTATTTGTATGTCATTTTTTCATTTGATAATACAGTAGATGCCTTTTTTCACATCTTTGACCACGTTTTCATTCATTTCACCAGTTTACCATACGTTTCCCTCTCGATTTTTGACAGAGTCCGTGTTATCAAAGTTTTCGATTATCCGAGGTACCCTCGGTCCGCTTTACCTCGGATGATCGAGGCTCTACTGTAATGCAAAAAATCTTATTCGTTGTCCAAATCCTCCAGAATATGGATCAATCAACCCTCAACCTATCCAACAACCGCAGATAATTAAATACAAAGTGATTTATGATGATCAAAAGAAAAAGTCTGTGGAAACAACCCTAGATACCTTTTTCAAGAAATCGACTTCAGTGGTACACTATTCCACTGTAGTATTATTACCATACCGTATATGAGCCATTATATTATTATAATTATTATTCCGTATATGCGTTGGTCATCACGGATCCCATTTACATACAAATCCGATCTCAAGACCTTCTCTCGAACGTATGTCGTCTGTAATCTGAGGACCGCCTGTATTGGAATTAGAAAATGATATTTAATTATTATTTTTTTTATTTTTTGCTGGAATTAAATATACCTTTTTATTTAATTTTTTTAAAGTAAGTAAAGTGAAGCTCGGTTACCATGCGGTTGTTTATATCGCGAATTCGGATATAACGCGATTTGGTCTTGGACCCCTTTTATTTTGGAAAAGGTGTATCATTGTAAAATTGCAAAATGTACCGTTTTTTAGCCTAAAATCAAATTAAAGGTGCAAATTAATAAGCTTGTTTCCTTATTATTTACAGTAATTGAGACTCTATACCCACCCTAATGTCACGAAAATGCGTAAAATACAATATATTTTTAAAAAAATACCAGAATCGCGGACTTTTTCATTTAACCAAAATGAATATCGAGATCTATTTTTCTGCCAATGACAACCAGTAAAGAGGCCCATGTAAATTAATAGGCATATGAATATCTAGTTTCGATCCACGTGACTCGTCGTTTGTACAAGATGCCAAGAAGGCGGCGCCAAATCGATTTTGGCCAATACAACCCATCAAAGTGTTGAAAAGGTAATGATTTATGTATTTATAAATTTAAAATTCTCTCATATAGCTCTGAATGATGTAGGTAACCGCGAAATGAACATTTTAAATCGATTTGGAATCGTGTGGGCGATAATAGGGTGCGATCTACGACATTTGACGTCGCGAAGTAATAAAAGTTCGGTTATATCGCGGTTATATCGCGATCTTCGAGATCTTGAATCCGAAAGATCGCGTTATGACGGAGCTTCTGTGTATTTTTTTATTGAAATTAAATTTTTAGATTTAATTCATTGTTTTTTTTTTTTTTGGATGAAATTAATTAATCTCTGATTCGGAGGAGGTGGTTTCAATCACTGACGGAGGCTTTTTTCTCCTTCGTACAGACCTAGAGGTTTTCCCAGCCCTCTGTCAATTGGAAATCAGGTTAAAGAATGGTCGATATCAGTCCTTACCAATCCCGACTGTCAATATAAAAGAGTTTATACTTCCAGTAGAGACTCGGACTATTAGAAGTATAAACTCTTTTATATCTCTTAAATATCTACCTATTGGGAATATAGTTATGCAAATTGAAGAAAGGTAAGACTAATTTTACTATTCTTTTTTTTTTTTTTTTTAATTTTTTCGTTCATTGCCGGAGAAATCGATTGCTTCTGTATCATAAAAGCCGCACCTCTCGAAACATTGCAATTTTTAGTGGTCCTATTCCTAAGTGTCATTAGTGTGAATAAGCGATTTCAACTATAGATCGGGAAATGTGCTCGAATTGGAAGGAAATTTAGCTAAACGCTATCCGGACTAAAATAGGCTTCGAAACCATTGCGTACAAACAAAGAAACGACAAAATCTGCTTCCAAGATATAGGGATTATTGTCATGAATAGAATCTTGCTCTTTCTTTTCTTAAGGAATGAAATTAATTTTTTTTTATTCTATGTAATTCTGTTCCTGGGTTTCGGTGAAAGAAGTTATTACAACACAATTTCAGTTCACTATCTTTGAGGCTCATGAAATTTGTGTTCGTGTGTTTATGTGTGCGTTTGTGTGTATGAGTAATTATGTTTTTTAATATCTTCTTGCTTCACTGCTGCAGGAAATTGCTATAGAAAGTACGAGATCAAACTTTTATGAGAATATGACTGAATATTACCATTATTTGTATTTTTTTCTTGCATCACAAAAATGAGTTCCTTCTGCTTGCTCCTACACCTGGTTTGTTTGTTTGTTTGTTTTTTTTGACACACCCTGTATAGATAGTTGAATGAAATCTTAAAAGAATAAGAGTCAATTGGAAAATTCTGTTCAAGTTTAGAGGAGACAACCAGTTGTTGAGTGAATTTTCTTCTTTTTAGTTCAGCCAGGCTTTGAAAATATAAGTTTTATTAATTAAAAACTAGGCCATTACCTGTGTACAAATTGATTGATATAAATATTTGAAGGAGAGATATGTTGAGATGGATGTTTGTTGATATAGATGATGAATGAAGATCGTAGCTTGTATGCGAAATTCTTGGCGACGAATTGATTGTGACTATTCTTTCGAGTGAAGATAACAGAATTCTGATGACTTGTGACTCAAAGACATAAAGTTGTGCTTGAGTGAAGACAACGTTCTCCAAATAGATGGCAACTTTATTTAGAGTCTGTCCTTGAGCTTTATTGATAAACATCGTGTAACAACTTTCTTTTTTGACTCTCATTTTTATTCTAATTGACACTTTTCAGTGGCTTTTGAGTTACAAATATTGATGGTTTTTGAGTTACAAACAGTAATTTTTCAGTACGCCACCTCATAAAAAAGTGCTTCTTTCTTTCTTGACTCTGTTTTCTTTACTCCAACATCTGCCGTGTACGCGCGCTTATTTTTCAATATCACATAGAATTTGGTTAAGTAAGAATATTTAAAATATTGCAATGTTTCGGCAACTTTAGTTCTATTTGTCAGTTACGAATTACAAATAAACCGACGGATTGGAAATAAATAAACAATCTTGAGATTCAAAAAAAAGTTTGAATACATTCCTTATTGATGGGGGAAGGGAAAGAAGAGATAAGTCAAAAAACAACATGAAGAGAGTTAGTTGTAGTCCCTATGGCCTAATGGATAAGACGTCTGACTTCGGATCTGCAGGTTGTAGGTTTGATTCCTGTCGCGGACGTTTCATTGTAAAACTTATTTCTATTTTCCATTCGCTAAGGAAATTGCGCCGGACAGACAGACAGAGTAATAAACGATTTTAGTAATATAGATTACACGTTTATGATTTTAGCTTTCCTGTAGCAGTTTTAATTCGGATAGCTTTCGGTAGCTATTGCGTTCGTCCTGTCCGTCCATCCGTGTCTGTCCATCCCTAACAACTTCCGAACGGAAAGTTGAGTCATAAATGGATGTTATCGTCGTTTTCAATGGTCGAAACACCATTTAGGAATGGAGTATTTTCAGAGGCCAACGCATCCCAACTTCGAGATATTTGACATTGATGTACCCTCTTAACAACTCCCGAACGGAAGGCCGGATCGCCAAGCGGATTTCATCGTCATGGTCAGAAGTCCAAGCAACATAGGAATAAGATATTTCTAAGAGCCAACGCTCCACCCCACCTTCATGTTAGAGATGTTTGGCATTGTTTTCATTGGATTTCCGTTGTTTGCTTAAATGTCAGAGATGAAAACATTTCATTTTAAGTTGTCACCTGAGGCGTAATCGGTAAGTTTTCGGATTCATAAAGTGAATGTTGTCGGTTAGAATCCGTCTTTACTTTTGTTTTTGTTGTTTTGTATTTTTTCCTCCTAATTTTTTTTTTCTCAATGTCCGCGTGAATCTTTTATTTTTTGCTTTTCCTGTTTTCCTACGTTCTTTTTTTTTCCTAATTTTTTTTTCGTTAATGTACTTTCTTTTTTTTGTGTGTGTGTGTGTTTGTATGTGGAATTATTTTTTTAAATAACATTGTGCTTCAGTACTGCAGGAAATTGCAATAGAACGTTCGAGATCAAAGTATTGTGAGGATATGATTGGATATTAATATAATTTGTATTTTTATCTTCTATCGCTAAAATGTTTTTCTTCTCCTTGCTCCTTCATCTCATTTGTTTGTTTTCTTGACTCACCCTGTATAGACAGTTGAATGAAATCTTAAAAGAATAAGAGTCAATTGGAAGGTTCTGTTCAAGTTTAGAGGAGACAACCAGTTGTTGAGTGAGTTTTCTTCTTTTGAGTTTAGCCTGGCCTTGAAAATAAAAAAGTTTTATTAATTAAAAATTAAACATGTTTGACAATAGTTTCCTGCAGCTAAATTCGGATATCTTTCAACAATTACATAGGCTAAAATTAATAATAACAACTAGTAGTCACATCAATCAAATCCATCTAATTATAACTAAAATATTTTTTTCACAAAATAATTATATTTCTTATTAGGACAGATGTAGGCACTGGTCTGAAATTTAAAGGAGCCGAATTTAATCCGGGGCGAGGCCGACTTTTCTTTTCCGAGAGCTACAGGTGGGCTTACACTGAGATGAATCCATCCCCTATTAGTTCCGATTGTCAATAAAATAAACCTTACATGTCAGTGTCCTCTCATGCAGACCTGATAGATTGTTTTATTTTTACTTTTTTATTTTAGACTTAATATTTATTGACAAATTTGTCCTTTGCCGAAAATTATTATTAGTATTAGAGTTCCTAACGTATTGTTAGCATTATTTACATTTTTGATCATAAATTGGTTAAAACCGTAGAATCAGAAGGAAACTTGACTCAAATACATTCCACGTTCTACGTAATGAACCTGACAGCTGAATCCGGCTTCGAATGTATAGTGTACAAAACAAACCAGCAATAAAATAACAGACAAATCTATTTATATATCTTTTACTGATTTTTTTGCTGTTGTTTCAGTATTAAATTAGCTTTCATTCTTATCCTGGGTTTCGTAAAATAAAAAAGAAATTGTATCAATATTCTTTTAGCCTAAGGTTCATGAAATCCGTATTAGACCTTCTTATTTCTATCTTAGTAATTTTGATGAATTGGTCTTCTTGAAACATGGCGTATATAATTAAGGAATTCTATGAATATTTTTAACAATGAGTATCAATCATTAGTGACTTGGAATCGTTTTGAAAAAAGTTCATCGGATTTAAGAACAAAAATAAAGCAATGCGGGAGTTAAAGGCATTTTTTTTCTTCAGAAACTGAAACGGTTTTTATTCTGCAGAGGTTTAGAAATAAACGGAGTGCTTTAGTTTGTGTCGTTTTCAAGATTTAAATAAACAAGTGAATATAATTTTGAGCTAAAGCATAAATCTAAAGGCAAGCCATAATAGTAATAAAATTTAAAAATAATAATAAAAAAAGGAAGGACATTAACGGAAAAAAAGTTAGAAAAAAAAGAAAACAGGAAAAAAAAAGAAAAAGAAAACATAGGAAAACAGGAAAAGCAAAAAACAAAAAATTTACGCGCACATTGAGAAAAAAAAAAGATTAAGAGGAAAAAAACAAAACAAAAACAAAAGATAAAGACGGATTTTAACCGATAACATTCACCGTATGAATCCGAAAACTTACCGATTACGCCTCAGGTGACAACTTAAAATGAAATGTTTCCAACTCTGACATTTAAGCAAACAACGGAAATCCAATGAAAACAATGCCAAACATCTCGAACATGAAGGTGGGGTGGAGCGTTTCTCTTAAAAATATCCTATTCCTTTGTTGTTTGGACTTCTGAACATGACGATGAAATCCGTTTGGCGATCCGGCCTTCCGTTCGGGAGTTGTTAAGAGGGTACAGCAATGCCAAATCTCGAACTTTAGGGTGCGTTGCCCCCGAAAATACCCCATTCCTACAGTGTTTGAACCTTTGAACAAGACGGTGAAATCCGTTTATCGATCCGACTTTCCGTTCGGGAGTTGTTAGGGATGGACAGACACGGACGGACGGACAGAACAAATGCAATAGCTACCGAAAGCTATCCGAATTCAAACAATCGCAGGAAAACTAAAATAAAAAACGTGTAATTTTTAATTAATGAAACTTTTATATTTTCAAGGCCAGGCTGAACTCAAAAGAAGATAACTCACTCAACAACTTGTTGTCTCCTCTAAACATGAACAGAATCTTCCAATTGAATCTTATTCTTTTAAGATTTTATTCAACTGTCTATTTAGGTGTGTCAAAAAAACAAACAAACCAGGTGTAGGAGCGAGGAGAAGAAACACATTTTAAAAGATAAAAATTCAAATAATATTAATTTTCAGTCATATTCTCATAAAAGTTTGACCTCGTACTTTCTATAGCATTTTCCTGCAGCAGTGAAGCAGGACGTTATTAAAAAAAGAATTATACACACACACACATGTACACAGATTTCATGAGCCTCAAGATTAGTAAACTGAAATTGTGTTGTAATAAGTTTTTTTACCCAAACCCAGGATAAGAATTAGGGGAGATCCGTGTATTATGGACCCCCTAAGCAAGACTGCTCATAAAACTTAAATTATTAAAATAAAAAGATTTAAATTGTTGGCTGCTCATAACAATTCTATAGCTACATGGTTCAAACGTGATAAAGTACTCTAATACTATTAATAATTGCAGAAATATTTTTTTTTTTTATTTTCATGTCGGTGGTTCGTATTACGCATACATTCGGGTAATATGGACCGAGTAAACCAAAAAGAAAACAGAACAAGAAATTAATTAAAATAATTTTTAAAAGCAAGCTTTCATTATAATGCACTAAACAGTAGTCGTACTGTAGGCATGTGAAGTTTCACGATTTTATTTCGATTGGTTTATGAGATATGGTGATTTTAAAATTTGCTCCTCTTTACCCACTTATGGATCGAATTTTCAAAAATTTAAATCATAAAAACTGTACGACTTCAATTACATTAAGCAAGCCCTAATTTGTGCTTTTCGTTTCAAATATTAAATAAAACAAGTTTTAGGCTCATAGTAATATGCTTAGCAACCAGTGGTCCATATTACAACCAGTGGTCCAACAGCGCACGGTTCATATTATACGCATGAACATAGCAGCATTGTTTCTAATCACATATCGCTATGCAAAATGGCGCGCATACAACACATGTTTGGATTGTGAAGAAAATAAGTACATTTGCTACTATTAACGTGAAAATTAAATTAAAATTACCTAACAGCAGAAAGTAAAACATTCATTCTAACATATCACTTGGCAGCCGTGATCATATAAAATGGAAAACATAATTTAATACTCGTCCAAATGAAGGCACGCACGTAAAAGTCACCTCCTGCTTTGGATAACAATAATATCCACTAAAGGCAATGGGATGGTTCTGCCAACTAGTATTGAACAGGTAAATATCAACATGGTCCGTATTACACGATGGTCCATAATATACGGATCTTCCCTATGTAGAATAAAAATAAATTAATTTCATTCCTTAAGTGCAAGATTACATTCATGAGAAACATACCTAAATCTAAAAAGCAGATTTTTGTCGTTTCTTTGTTTGTACACAATGCTTTCGAAATAGAATTTAGCTAATATTTCTTCCAATTCGATCACATTTCCCGATCTATAGTTCAAATCGCTTATTCACACCAATGACTTAGCAATAGTAAAATTGTAATGTTTCGAGATTTGCGGCTTTTATGATACAGAAGCAATCGATTTCTCCGGAAATGAACGAAAAAATTTAAAAAAAAAGAATAATAAAATTAATCTTACATCTGTTTAATTTGCAATCTATATCCCAGATAGATAGATATTTTAGTCCGAGTTCCTACTGGAAGTATAAATTCTTTTTAATTGACAGTCGGGATTGGTAAGGACTGAATTCGACCATTCTTTAATCTGATTTCCAAAAGACAAAGGGCTAGGAAGACCTCTAGGTATGTACAAAAGAGAAATAAGCCTCCGCCAGTGATTGAAACCACCTCCTCCGAATCAGAGATTATTTAATTTCATCCAAAAAAAAACAACAATGAATTAAATCTAAAATTTAATTTCAATAAAAAGATAATTATTTCTAGGGTTGTTTGCAGGAGACTTTTTCTTTTGATTATCATAAACAACTTTATATTTAATTATCTGCGGTTGTTGGGTAGGTTGAGAGTTGATTGATCCATATTCTGGAGGATTTGGACAACGAATAAGGTTTTTTGTATTAAATTTCAAAACTCAAGATCATTCGATTTCCCTCCTATATTAGCTAAGGAAAGAAAAACGCCTGTGATGAATTTACAATTATGCAAATAAATAATTTAAAAATAAAGAAAGTAAAAGTTTTTAAAACAGGAATAAATAAAACAAATCAAAATACATTATTTTTATTATTTTTTAAGTTTAATTTTTTTTCTTCTTATTTTCAAATGTACAGTCAAATGCCGACCTGTTAATGAACTATTCTGTTGAATTTGACTTAGTAGTATTTTATCGAATCCTCTACGTATACTTAGGTTTATAAATATAAATTCCGTACGAAGGAGAAATAAATTCCGTACGAAGGAGAAATAAACTCCGTACGAAGGAGAAATAAATTCCGTACGAAGGAGAAATAAACTCCGTACGAAGGAGAAATAAATTCCGCCAAATCACAGACCCTTTACCTGATTCATTGACTTTTAGGGATTATTTTTTTTAGATTATGGAAAAGTTGTTTGATTATTACTTTTAAACTTGTTTCTTTTTTGAAAGTTATACAATTCAAAACAGGTGCAGGAAAACTGCAATCGAGCCCATAAGATTGTAATTTTAAACTGAAATGCTTTTACTGCTTTTATTCTGCAGAATTTTAGAAATAAACGGAGTTTGTTTCGCTTTCAAGATTAAAAAAAAAAGGAAAAAAAAAAGCTGAATTTGATAAAACTGTTGCTAACAATTGTTAGATTTAACGTGAATTATCCACGTTTTAAAATAAAAAAATAACAAGTTTTGTATTTTTTCTTTTCATCTCTTTTACAATTTAGATTTGTAATTAAGTAATAAATGATGTATTAAAATAATTTTACTACTTTGTTTTTTAAAAATTATTTATGTATTGAATTTAACTTTGAATATTTATAAATATTTAAGTTAAACTAGAAATCAATTAATTGAGAGGAGAAACAAATTGACATTCAAATAAATTAATTAACTCTTTCTGTCTTTTCCTTTTTTTCCTTTTTTTAGAAGAAATAAACATGTTTTTTTATTGTTTACTACCATTTTCTCTCTTCCGTTCGTCAAAATGGGTTTCTATCATCATGTCTACAAGTGATTATTAT
>JAFIDM010076423.1:0-14860 GCA_023159025.1 Thereuonema tuberculata | reverse complement strand
CAAAAGAATCTCTGATGAAAGTGCAAATCTCAGCGTATCACCCCCCCCTTGCGGAGTAAAATCGTCCGCCAGTGGTGGTCCTCTGAACACGATGATGAAATCCCTTTGCCGATCTGATCTTTGTTTTGGTAGTTGTTAGGGGTGGACAGACACGGACGCGGACAGACGAACAGGACAAAAGCAATAATTATCGATTTTCGTCGCTATTACAAAAACTAAATGCTTGAATTCCAATATTGAAAACTTTGTGCATGCCACATGATTTTTCTTTTACTTCTAAGGTTCGTAGCGGTGAAAACACCTCTTCTGCAATTTAACTACATTTTCATGGTGATCTTTCAGACAATGTTGCTTCGTTATCTTAACTACCTTGTGTCATCTGCGGCAAAAAATTTGTACGGTCCATCCCGTTTATATTTTGCAGGGAGAACAGGCTTTTGTATTTGACGCCAAAGAAAATAGGGCCAACTTGACGGCTTAGCAAAGTATTGTCAGATGCGAAATAAAACGTTCAGAATAATAAAATTTCAGTTTTCTAAAGGAATTCAATAAGAATCTGCCTTTTCGTTAGGCAATAATATTTGTATTCATTCTCCGCCAATCAAAATGCATTAAAATCAAAACAAATAAGATGGTAACTAACCATAGTTTTCGACACAGCATTTTTGACGGATCTGCCACGAGAGAAAAAGACCAAATAAAGTGGAACCCGACATTTGTTCACCTTTATATTCGTAACTGTCCGAGTAAAATTCGTAACTTACTTAAGTAAAATTCGACTCGGAAATCGAACGTTACCACATCTAAAGCTGGCCCTAGTTCGCTAACATTTTAACAAACTCCATAAAACGTTGTATTATTTAATTGCTATTCTTGCGTTTTTTTTTTTTAATATTTTCAATGAAAATAAGTTTTATCATGTGTCCAAAAAAGATTACACATTCAAACAAGCCTAAAAGGAAAGCAGGTGAGAACTACAATTGAACTGAAAAAAAAAACAAAAAAAACAAAACAAAACAAAAAACTTATGTTTTTTCTTATTGAAAGAACAATACGTGTTTTGGATCTGGCTGACGTTTTAATACATTTTTTTAAAAAAAAACAAAAGAAATAGCTTTTTTCATAAAAACAAAATGTGGATAGCTTCTTAAAATATTATTCGAAGTAAACTTACACGTTATCTCATTTTCAATTTGCAGGGAGAACAGCCTTTGTATTTTGCCGTCAATGAAAATAGGTCCAACTTGCCGGGTTAGCAAAGTATTGTCAGATGCGAAATAAAACGTTGTAAATATGGAATTTAATTTTTCTAAAGGAATTCAATAACAATCTGCCTTTTCGTTAGGCAATAATATATATATTTATTCTCCGCCAATCAAAACGCATTAAAATCAAAGCAAACAAAATGGCGACTAACGGTAGTTGTCTAATAACGGATTTTTGACGGATCTCCCACGAGGGAAAAGACCAAATACAGTGTAACCTCGCTATTTGTACACCTCTATACTGATAGAACTGCGCATTCTTCTAACTTTTTCGAATAAAATTCGACTCGGAAATCGAACGGGGTCGAGGCTCGTGTTGGCTCTCGTTCGCCAAGCATTTTTAGCGAACGTAAAACGTTGTGTTATTTTATTGCTATTCTTGGTTGTTTTTAAATATTTTATATTTGTACAAATAGTGTACGACACAAAAAAAAATATTCTATCTTGATGGAAAATTCTAATTTAATTTCTATGTTTATAATTTTGATATTTCAAAGAAAAGCTTCATAAAGAAAATTGTTAAAGAAATCAACTAGAGATTAAAAAAAAAAATTAAGACTAAATTTTAGATAATTTTCCCCTCTAAAATTTTTTAACAGTAGTTATAGTCTTCAATTCAGCTTACTTCCATTATAAAGGCAAAATATTGATACCGACATCTTGTGCTCCTTCTGGCGCAAGGATACATTACATCATCCTGTAAGCAGTCTGCAAACTAAAAACGAGATAATGTGCAAACATTGTTAAAAATAGGTTGAGAAATGTTATTTTCACTATAGGCATTGTATGCTAATATATTTTGTTAATTTTAATAATAGAAAAATCAAATCGTAAATCGTAATATAATCATATAAATCATTAAATTTTTCCTATTTCTTACTGGAATTTGGTTTTCTGCTTTTTTTTTTTT
This sequence comes from Thereuonema tuberculata, assembly GCA_023159025.1. Lineage (NCBI taxonomy): Eukaryota > Metazoa > Arthropoda > Chilopoda > Scutigeromorpha > Scutigeridae > Thereuonema > Thereuonema tuberculata. Next base: position 12,685 of record JAFIDM010076423.1, on the reverse strand, counting down.
TTTTTTTGGTTCTCAATTCATAAACACCGAAATATGAATTTTAAAATAGTAATGATGCGTCAGATATTGAAAGAAAATACAGCTTTTTAATTATTTTTATACAAATAAATTGCAATGAACGGTTAATGGATAAGAGAGGAAATCAGCAATTAAATTATTTGCCTTCAAATTGTTTAAGACGAATAAACGATTTCGAAGACCATTAGTGTTTTTATTAATTCCCTGAAGTCGTTTCAGCGAATGTCTGTGCGATAGCGATCAGCCGAACGTTCTTCTAAAAAATTTTTAAATTGATCACTTTTGAATAATTGAACATATTCAGCAGTGAAATGTTGAAAAACTAAAAGAATGATCAAATGGTAAATAAAATAGTTTGTTTGCATCTAGTAATGAGTGAAGATGCGAAATCATGGATTTCAAGCTGTGATTATGATCATTGATTTCATCCCTGTTACTAAACAAAATCTCGTTCGGAATCTTCAGAGACATTACGCTTTTCTATTCTAAAGAAAATAGGTCCAACTTGCTGGCTTAGCAAGATATTATCAGAAGCGAAATAAAATAAATAATTTCTAAATATGAAATTTCATTTTTCTAAATGGAATCAATAAAAATTTGCCTTTTCGTTAGGCAGTAATATTTGTATTTATATCCGTCAAAGAAAATGTATTAAAATCAAAGGAAACAAGATGGCAACTAAAGATTGTTGCCCTTTTACGCTAAGCATCAGTTGTACATGCTCCGTAAAACGTTGTGTTATTCTGTTAATCATAGGTCCAAAAAAAAGATTAGTGATCCAACCAAGCCTAAAACGAAAGCAGTGATAACAATAATTGAACTGAAAAAAGAACTCCTTACGAAGGTTGAAAGTGGAACTTGTTTCTCGGATCCGGCCACTCAATATAGTTTTTTTTAGCATGTTTTTAAGCATTAAGTATTATAAATGTTCAAATAAGTTTCATCTGGCGGTCTGTAACGGATTATTCCAATTTACTTCATTTCTTATAGGAAAAAATGATTCAGCATTCGTTCACATAGCAATTCGAACAGCCTCCTGGAACGAATTATGTACAAATAGCGAGGTTTCACTGTGTATATTAATGTGTATATACTGATGTTCATTTTCTATCCTCACTGATGTTATCTTACATAAATAAGAAAAAGAAAACCTTTTTCGTCGATCAGCAGTCATGTGATCTTACCATAATAAAAATTATGATTGTCACTGAATGTCAACACTTCATTTCAGAATTATAAAATTGAGGAGAAACTTAAAAGAAAAGTTAATATCTATTATATAAAAAAATATAATTTTCTTCAATAGCAAATTAGATTACAAAAGTCGAAAAAGAAATGCGAAAAAAATTCATAAAACACACTACAACAGTAGAGGAAGTTTTCGAAAACTGATAATGTAACATAGGGTGAAATCCTAAGCTTTGTAATAGAAATTGGTAACCACTCTGATAATGACGAAATGTAAAAAACACCAGCACACATTTCAAAAAAAATTCAAAGTCCACTGAACATCAACACTTTATTTTAGAAGAACAATCTGAAAGAGCCAACATGAAAAAAATAATCTTTATATTCTGCAGTACATCAATAATTCATTTATATACATAGTCGTGTGAAATTGTAAAAGTTAAAAATTATCGTATTTACTGAATACCAGCAGTTCATTTCACATCTCTGCTCATGTGAACTTACAAAAATAAAAAACAATCTATTCACTAAATATTAACAGTTCATTTCATTTTACGAGTCATGAACTTATAAAAAAAAAAATATTATTTTCTTTGAATATCAACAGTTGATTTAAGAACTGTCAAATCAAGGAGTGAACTTAAAAGAAAACATATCTATTATTCAAGAAAAAATTAAGATATTTTCATTTCTAACGAAGAGAATATTTATATAATGTCTATGGGAATCATAAGATAATTTCTATACACATCGTAGACATTATGTACAGTCGGACCTCTATTTAACGATCTCTATTTTGCGAATTTCTCTATTTTGCGAACTTTTCTTTGGAACCTAGAACATTTTGCTAATTTCTTCGTAAAATAACCTCCAAATAGCGAAGTGCATTTTCTATTTAACGAACTTTTTCGTAGTATTTTTTTTTTTTTTTTAATCTTTGAAATTTTTTTATTATCAACATTTCGTTAGAGGAAATGAAAGAAATTTGGATATAGCTGAAGGAAAAAAAGAAATTAACGATGATATGCTGATTGATGATTATCTTTCACTTGATTTTGAAGTTGAGACCTCGGAAACACTAACTGAATCAGATATCTTGGACAGTGTGAAAAAAAAAACAATACAACTATGAATTGTGATGAAGATGAAGATGATAAGAAAGAGAAATGATCATTACAGAATTAAAAAAAAAAAAAAAAAAAGAAAAAACCTCAGTATGATGAAATGCTAAAATCATTTGAAACAATCCGACGCGGATTACAATTTGAAGAAAATACTGAAGGAGTTTTTAGTGCATTGCAAAGATGCGAGACGTACTATGAGCGAAAACACTTTTTCAAAAAAAAAACCTCAGACAAAATTAGCAAACTTTATTAGTAAAATTTAAGCACGCATGTGGTAATGTATGCTTCATGTCATTAAAATTATTACTTTTTTTAATAATATTTATTGTTTATGTATTTTAAATCTGTTTTATGTAGTTTAAAGTAATTTTAAAAGGTGAATCTCTATTTAACGAATTTTCCATATAACGAATTTTTTTTCGGTATTTAGCGACTTTGTTAAATAGAGGTTCGACTGTATTTAATTATCCGCAAGATCCAATTTTTTGTTTAAAATAGAATACAAATATTACATATTTATAGATGAAGACTTCGTCGTTTTAGAAGTTGAAACTAGTAGTTTCATTTTTCTTTTCATGTTTTTAACTTATTATCATTGACTAGTGCGTTGGCGTTACTTTTTAATATTACATATTGTTTGATAGTCATAAAACTAATCGAGGAATGATTTTGATCAGTGTTTCTCAACCTTTTAGTACTTGCGACCTAATTTTCAATTACAATTCTCATCGCGCCCCCCCCCCAATAATTTTTTATAATTTTTAAACAAAAAAAAAAAAAAAAAAAACCCCCCAACCCCTCCTTTTAACAAAAAAAAAAAAAAACCTCCAACCTTATCTGTTCAACCAAAAAAAAATAAACCTCCAATCCTATCTGTTCAACCAAAAAAAGAAAACAAAACCTCCAACCCTATCTGTTCAACCAAAAAATGCTCCAATCCTATCTGTTTAACCAATAAAAAAAAAAAAAAATTTCTCGATATACTCGCGCCCCCCTTTTAGTTTTATCACGCCCCCCTAGGGAGCCGCGCCCCACAGGTTGAGAAACGCTGATTTAGATAAAATTTTATAGGATTTAAAAAAATGTTTCGATGGATTCTACAAATGTTTATCTATACTAATAATTGATGATACAAAAAAATTTTCTACCTTAATGGAAAATTATAATTTTATTTCTAAGTTTATTTAGTGTTCAAGAAATGAAGCCTACTCACCCGTCTACTGAATGGCATTGACAATTTTAATTAAAAAAAATTGGATAAAAAAATAAAAAATTTAACACGACCAAAAGGATGAACTATTATCAAGTGAATAGTAAAACATTTGGGAAACCTTTATATAAACTTAAGGGGTGGTTTGACTCCGTGAAGATCCCGTAGCGTCAAATAGAATTTGTATAGGACGCTACGTGAGCTATGAATTGAAAATTTACAAAAGCATTACAAAAAATTTACTATATAAAATTAAATTAGAAAAAATATTTCCCACAAATATTCAAATGTTTATAAATAATATTTCTAATCAATATCAAAAAGTTTTATTAAAATCATAATGGAACAATTTATTTATTATGACAAATGATGTATTGAAAGACTGCTTTTTGTTTTTCCTTCTTTCCATAATTTCTTTATTCAAATTTTTTTTTTTTTCAAAACACATTTAAAAAGTAAAAAATAAACAACATCATTATGTATATTAATTTAACATAAAAACAAATAAATCAACTGCATATTAAATTTAAAAATGTAGTTAATAACTTTACACGAATGTGAGTGTTATTACTATTGATAAATAAAAACAGATATCAGTGATTAGACATTTTCAGGATTTTTTTTTTTTTAAATGATCTTGAAAATGATCTTGAATTTTTATGTTTCTGTTAATAATTTTGATATTTTAACCAAAAGCTTCCAAAAAATTATTAAAAAAATTATCTACAGATTGAAAAAAATAAAGACTGAAATAGATATTTTTCTCCCAATATTTTTTAAAAGTAGTTATTGTCTTGAATTCAGCTGAATTCCATTGTAAAGGCAAAATATTAATACTGACATCTTGTGCTCCTTCTGGCGGATGACATTACGTCATCTTCTAAGCCGTCTACAATCAGGAACGCTAACCATTGGACTACTGCTGGTCCTCCAATATCCAATCCTACTTTTATTCTATTTTTTCGCGCGCTAACAAATAATGAGTTCATTAAAAAAAGGCATAAAATACCGGATTATTTGCCGTAACTGCTTGGTATCGATTCTTCTTGGTTTTTCTCATACTTATCAGGGGAAGACAGGAGGGTGGCCTTGTTAATGATAAAAAAGGCAATTATTTTAATCTACGAACATTAAAGTATTGAAATATTTTTTCTGGGTTTTAAAAGTATCATCAATTTCCTTGGTGTATAATTGGAATTTCATTGATTTGAACTATATAAATTGCTTTTACTTTTTAACTTGAATAAGTATCAGATAATCAAAATTTCAGTAATAAGTTTTGTTTGGTTAATTTTTACTGTCATTTGATATTATTATCAGGCTTATTTATAATTTAATTATTACATTGTTTATAAAACTATAAATAAAATTTTGCCTTCGCTGAAAATTTTTCGGCATGGCCGAGTGATCTTGGCGGAGGTCCTGCCATGCGGCAGATTTGTCGGAATATGGGTTCGAATCTCAGCGCAGGCTTGGATGTTTCTACTTTCTTCTTCTGTGTTTCGTCTGTTTCTACGGATATAGTGAGAGCAGCCTCCTATGGTGTATTTGGGGCAACGATTCTTCGACGAAATAGCTCACAAACAGCGTCTCTGGTCGAGGCCAAAAGGCGAAAGTTCTAAGAGCCCGGGCGTTGGATAAAAAAACTTTAATTATTGATAGGAATAGGAAGATTTGAATTTTTCATTTGTTGTTTAGAAAATAAAAAAAGGATTCAAATGATTATAATCCACAAGAGAGAAAATGGATGAGTTAGTTTCGATTTTTTCGGATAGGAAAGGGGCGGAACATTGGGAGGTATCACGTATATTTAATTTTGACACGTCTGGAGGTTTTTTTTTTTGTTTCGTTGAACAGATAGGTTGGGAGGTTTTTTTTTTACCAAAAAAATACACGTGATTTTGGATAGGGGGGGGGGGGGTCTAAAACCTCACCACGTATCACCAGGGGGGAGGGGGGGTTAAAAAGTTCCTAAAAAAACCTCACGTGATTAATGGACGACCCCTAAAGTCATCTTTCATAAATTTGTAAGTAATTTACTCCAGAAATCCTATAAAATGTCCACAATGTTTCGTTTTTCTTTTCGAAAATCTTCTGGAGGTGTTTGAGGACAAAACTATTATTTTTGCCTCTACATAATATAAGTGTTAGGAAAGTACTAAAAATATTTCTGTATATATGATTACAATTGAAAAGTGTATCATTAAGTAGCATTGTTTTAGTTTTTAGATCCTGTTCTTTCTGTCCCATAGAAAAGTATCATTAAAATCTCTTTAAATTATTGTTACAATCTCGTTAAATTATCATTAAGCACAGCAATCGCAACAATTGCGTCTTTTGTATGAGCAATAATCAGATTTTAAAATGCTGCTCTACAAGAATCACATTAAACGCAATAAACGCAACAATTGCAATTGTTTGCGTTCGTAACAATCACATTTATAATAATATGAAAATTACAATAATATCAAATATATTTTATTTTATATATTTTTTGAAGAAGTTGTTGCAAAGCATTGTGATTGGTTTAGTAATCGCTTTCCTTACTTTGTTTAATAATTATAATATAAAATTCATAAATAAGGATAATAATTAAACATTAATAATAACGATGTTTCATAAATAACAATAACATTACTAACATTCTACCATTATATTTCGCCTTCAGTAACCTATTTTTCCATAAACATATTTTTTCATTAAATCTTTAATCTAACCAGAAGAAGCATTACTAACTTTAAGGAAATTATCTTTTATTGAAACAGTTTTTACTATTCTTTAAACATGAGTCTTTCCTTTTCTTCCGAAATTTTGATTTTTTTACAACAGTCGTCTATGTTTACAAATCAAAATTGAATCAAGTGAAATGAATTTTTAATCAAAATAGAAATAAAATAAGAATAACTCCTCACTTTAAACTTTGGAATTTCAATGTTTTGAAGTTCCAGAGTTAACTTCCAAACTTTCTATTTATGATCTTTTAGTACTAAATTATTTTATTGTTTTCTTTGATCAATTCGTTTATTCAAAATAAATTTCTTTATTCCAAATAAACAATAATTAAATGGGAATGAAGAAAAACGAGGAACATCTCACTGTTTTTTCTTTCTTTCTTTTTTTTTAGGTGGTGGAGATGTCAAAAGTACAATTGCATAATAAGAGAATTTGTATAAAATCACAAAATTGGAAAGATTAAAGTTAACTAAAAAAAAAATTAAGAAATAAATTCATAAATTGTATTTAGTTTTTTGTTAATGATCGAAATACTTTGCATCACATTTATGACTAACAATTAAAATAATTTAAAATTAAAACCGCGAACAATAAAAATAATGACAAAATCACGATCAAACAAAAGTAAAAACCAAATAAAGTAGATCAAAGTATAAATAATAATATTATTCTTGAAAATTAAAAAGTTAAATAGGACAAAGTGAATGATATTTAATCTATTGATTCACACATAAATTAGAACGTTAATTAAGACAACAGAAATGAATCATAAGACAAGGAAAAAAATAAAGTAAATAAAAAATAAGAAAAAATAATTTCCATGTTAAATTAAATTTTGTGAAACCAATACTTTCAAGATTATATATATTTTTTTAATTTTCGTACTTTCCTCTATTTTTATATTTAATGTTTTAAGTTTTAAATTGTTTAATCAGTTTCATTTTATTATCATTATTTATTGTTTGATTCTATTTTTCCTCTTAAATTTTTTCGTTTTACTTTTTATTTTATTATTATTCAGGTTGAATTTTATTATTATTTGTTGAATCACGGAAAAAATTTTATTTTGTATTTTTTATTATAAAAAAATTTAAATAAACATTAAAAATTAAAGTTTGGTATAAAGAAACACATTTAGAGCTTAGAAAAATCTTAGACAGTTGTATAATAAAAAATAGAAATGAAAAAAAAAAATAGTAGATATGAGGGGGACTCTTCTACAGTTATATTAGTGAGGGGTTTAGTAAAAACGGATGTGAATGAAATCATAATAGATTTATTACTATTTATTATTAATGATGTCATTATTTTTAATTAAGACATAATTAATGTCTTGAATTGTTTTAGATAATGGAATTGAATTAGATTCCTATATTATTGTAACAGCGATTGAATTTGTTAATTTAACGTGTTTTTAACTTTGTTTTCAGGTTTTCAGTATTTTTTTGTTGTATTTATTCCAAATATTTTAATTTTCGTTTGAAAAAGGGAAGACGAAAAATATTTCACGATTATTTGCGTAGTATTTAATAAAATAATTTCAATACAAGTGTGATGTGTGCTGAGTTTTTGTAATGAATTACATCAGAAGTAATGAAAAGGAAGGAATTGGTAGAAGAATATTTAAGCTAAATAGCTGAAATCCAATGAAAACAATTCAATATATCTCGAATATGGGAATGGGGGGGAGACATTGGCCCCTGAAAATACTCTATTACTATGTTACTACTGCTGTGTTGTTTGGGCCTCTGAACATAATGGTGAAGTCCGTTTGTCGCTCCGATCTTCTGTCAAGGAGCTATTATTGTCATATTATTCAATAACAATGACAACAGTGCCAAATATCTCATGGGGAGGGGGGCGTTGTCCCAAGAAAAATATCTCATTCCTACAATGTTTAGGCCTCTGAACACGATGATGAAATCTGTTTCCGATCTGATGTTCCGTTTTGGTAGTTGTTAAGTGTGGGCAGACACGGATGCGGACGGACGGACACGACAAACACAATAACTGCCGATTATCGTCGCTATCACAAAAACTAAATACTTGAATTCAAACTTTGAAAACTTTTTGCATGGCACATGATTTTTCCTTTACTTCTAAGGTTCGTAGAGGTGAAAACACCTTTTCTGTGATTTAACTATATTTTCATAGTGCTCATTCAAACAGTGTTGCTTCGTTATCTTAATTACGTTGTGTCATCTGCGGCAACAATGTGTATGGTCCATCCCGTTTATATTTTTCAGGGAAACAGGCTTTTGTATTTTGACGCCAAAGAAAATAGGTCCAACACGCCGGCTTATTAAAGTATTGTTCAATGCAAAATGAAACGTTCTGAATATGAAATTTCCTTTTTCTAAAGGATTTCAATAACAATCTGCCTTTTCGTTAGGCAATAATATTTGTATTTATTCTCCGCCAATCAAAATGCAATAAAATCAAAACAAACAAGATGGCGATTAAAGATAGTTTTCGACACAGCATTTTTGACGGATCTGCCACGTGGGAAAATCCAAATACAATGGAAACCGACATTTGTTCAACTTTACATTCGAACAACTCCGCATTCATCTAACTTTCTCGAGTAAAATTCGACGTTACCACATCTAAAGTTGGCCCTCGTTCACTAACGTTTTAACAAGCTCCGAAAAATGTTATGTTATTTAATTGCTATTCTTGGTTGTCTTTAAATATTTTTATTGAAAATAAGTTTAATCATGTGTTCATAAAAGATTAGAGATTCAACCAAGCCTAAAAGGTAAGCAGGTGAGAACTACAATTGAAAGGTTGAGCGCAACAATGGTCTAACCCTCTTTTTTAAAGAACTGAGATATTGTATTGCAAAGTTCACATAAGCCTGTTTTTCATGTGTTTCTGCTACATTCATTTTATTTGTATCAGTACTTACTCTGAACCTTATTAATCTTAGTCATATAAGACAAAATGTCTTAAGATGAATTGAAAAGGCTGAAATTAATTAAATTCTGATACTTGAAACATCACATAATGGGTTAGACCACTGTTGCACACAACTTTAACAATGAATTTTAAAAAATCATTTTCCATTTCAGAACAAAATATAAACAATCCTTGAGACTTACAGAAATATACTTTTATTTACTACACTAGTATTATAGCCACTAAAAATTTCATGACATATAATAGGAAATTAATGAAAATAGAAGTAATAAAAAAATCATGTGTTTGAATGTAACCAGGTTTATCAAAGTCACCAACTTCACGTCTATATTAGAATATTTAAGAAATATGATTTACAAACAAAAATAAATTTTATTGTGATTATACCAGTGTTTTTCAACCTTTTAGTACTTGCGACCTAATTTTCAATCACAATTCTCATCGCGCCCCCCCTACAACCCAAAAAAAACCTCCAAACCTATTTGTTCAACCAAAAAATAAAAATAAAAAAAAAAAAAAACCCATCAGTTCAACCAAAAAAAAACAAAAAAAACAAAACCTCCAAACCTATCTGATCAACCAAAAAAATAAAAAAAACCTCCAAACCTATTTTTTTAATAAGATTTTTTCTCGATATACTCGCCCCCCCCCCCTTTAGTTTTATCACGCCCCCTAAGGAGGCGCGCCCCTCAGGTTGAAAATCGCTGAATTATACATAATCAGGTAAATCAAAGAAATCATCTTCATGGCCATGTCCTTCCTGATCAGCAACGGAACAGAGATCATTGAAGAAACCATGATGTATGGGTGGTACATATTTTAGGAGCTCTTTGATATCTTTAGGTTTAGTGGCTTTGATTGGCCTTGGAGATTTGTGTTTTACAGGAAGCTCAATTTGTGCAAGATCAAGAGTGTGTTTCTCTCTGCGTGGTTTTTCCTTAGTGACATTTACTGATCTGTAACTCTCTAGTTCTGACAGTGAATGTTTAAAATGACAGTGGTTGTTTGTGCACGTGACTTGATATGCCTGTTCTGATTGATAGAATTGGGTTAGACCATGGTTGCACTAGAAATTGTTACTATTATTTTGAGAACAAAAAATAACAATGCTGTAAAATCACGAAAAATGTTTCTATTAAGCGTAAATCAGTTCTAATATATAGTTCAAGGTTAATGATAACACATGGCGTAGTTAACTCTATTTCGACCTCGGAGAGGGTTAGACCACTGTTGCACTCAGCCTTTCAATTGAACTGAAACAAACAAAACTCAACAAAACAACTCATGTTCTTTCTTATTCAAAGTAGAATATGTGTCTTGGACCTGGCCAAGCTTTTAAGACATTTTCTTAAAACTAAACAACAGAAATAGCTATTTTCATGAAAGGAAAACATGGATAACTTCTTAAAATATTAAAGAAATTAAATTTAAACATTGTTAAAAATAAGTAGAGAAATATTATTTTCACTATATTGTATGTCAATTTATTTTGTTAATTTTAATAAGAGTAATATCAAATGCAACAAATTGCATTGGTCATCTAAAGTTAATTTGACTTGTATTGAAATAAAAATGACTCAAACCGAAACCATAGTTCTTTATGAAAATACAACTGCTTTTGTTTTTAAACCCTGGTCACATGTAGAGTGATGTTCTCATTGTTTTTGTAAAATGATCTGGTTGATGCTAGGACCTACTCTGTGAGGTGATGACAAGATAGTGGGATTCTATCGGTATAAATGGAGACATGATGAAGCATTGGACTAATACTTCGGCGACATGATTTGAAGACATTCTTCAAAGGAAAATCGCTAAATGGATAAAAGTATTCATTTTTTAAATCGAAGTTTTTGATTTACTGGGTGGTTTTAATTAAAGTTCCCCACTACTGCGCGGTCTGGAGACCGCATTATTGCACGGATAGTAATGCAACTTTGTATTTAAGCTATGTAGTCAATGGGAAAGAGAATTCCAACGGAAAAAAAATGACTTCAAAAAGTTGCCACCAGATGAAAAAGTGGCGCTGTGTGAAAAGCACAATGCGTCTGTGAACTACCAATCATCAGAAATCACCATGCCTTTGGAAAAGAAAGAACGTCCGCTCCTGGTGAAGCTCTATTACCAGAACAGCAGCAATAGTGTATCAGCACTGCGAGAATATCGTCGTTTGAAGGTATTGCGAACAGGACCCATGACGACAAGGGGTTTACGAAAACTGATGCAGAAATTCGAAGAGACAGGGGAGTTTAGATGAGCTGCCAGGAAGAGGTTGCTGCCCGTTTCGGAGGATGTTGTCCACGAAGTGGCAGTAGCAGTAGCTGACAGAGCGTCAGTGGCCCAGTTCTCAGCGACCAGTGCGCGAGCATTAGAATGTAGATTAACTCCATTGTCCACGGTTCGAAAGGTTTTGAGGTCCATTCTTCACTGGTACAAGATCCAGATACTGAACCAGTTACAGCCGCAGGATCCACAAATGCGGTCAGACTTCGAATTTCGTTTCTTGGCTAAAATGGCTTTCGACTATACGTGGCCCTGGAACAATCTGCTGACTGATGAGTCGCATTTTACGCTTGATGGCGCTGTGAACACGCAGAATTGTAGCGTGTGGGGTTTCTCAAACCCCATGTGGTGCATTCCAAGCCGTTGCATTCCCAGTACATGACTGCATGGTGTGGATTCACCGCGGTTTTAATTCTGGGTCCATTTTTTTTTTATTGCAGGCGATGAATCAGCTACTTAATCTAAATTCGTTATGTTTTTATCCAATCATTCTCTATGTTTTTAATTACTTATGCTAGGCGAACACGGAGCGATTTTATGGCAATATGATTGGGACAAGTTGGCCCAATTTGATTGCGGACAACTTTATCGAGCGCGAACACAGAGTTTGTCTTGAACCAATATTGCTTTGAATATCGGTGGTTACGGCGCTTCGTGTGTCGCTAGGGAGCCCTAGTAATTACACAGTAAGTGCGAACGCCTTATAAACACACCACATGAGCAGAGCATAAATGCACTGGGAAGAATATTCCCAGCAATTGTACGACATCTGTTTTAGTTATACAATTTATTTGCGAATAAAATGGGAGCTATCCAGTGTAAGCGTACCTGCGGTTAAGCCCAAACGTGTTACGAACGGACAGAATCGATGGAGTATTAAACGCCTTACCGCGGTAGAAATCCATTAAGATTCTTTCATTATCAATTGACAAAATATTGTTGTTTGAATTATCTTTTTTGGGCCGTCCATGTTGCAGATTTTAAGCCTTCTCTCTCACAAAACATGGTCGGCGGGAGCGAGTGATTTTCCGATTTTCCAAGTCCCGCCTTCCTCTGACGTCAGCATTTTCACGTGATTTCATCCGTTCATTTGATTCGCTTTCGTACCAGCAATATTTTGCGACAAATAATATTGGGAAAATATTGTTCCTTTGGTACCGACAATAAAATTGGGGCAATGTTGTTCAGTTTGGGACAATCAAATTGGGGCAAT
>JAFIDM010076422.1:0-14867 GCA_023159025.1 Thereuonema tuberculata | reverse complement strand
ATTCAATTGAAAATTCCAATCAATATTCGATGAATTCTAAATTATTGACTATGAGTTTTTGAATGAAATATGAAGACAATCTGATATATATAGCTTTTTTAAAGCATTTAAAAAAATGAAGGCATAATTACATATTGGACAGTTTCGTCTGGCGATTTCGTCTGACATCGTCAGCATTGATAATATTCTCAAAAACATTCAGTTCTTATATAAGAAAAAAAAATTAAATTTTAGGGATGAGTGGAGTTTTTGCTTAATAAGTCGGTGAATCTGCGTTGGATGATTCCATATCCGTTGGAGATGGGCTGGTGTAGACAATGGGTGGCGTCAAGGGGTGATTCTTGTGTGTAGGATGAGCTAAATGATTGAAGACCATCTGAAGACCATTGGTATCTGCTTCAGTGGTGTCAACGCCTCCCCTCACAAGTGATCGTAAGCATGAGTCTTACTGTGATATTGTTTCTTCTAAACTCAAAAATAGAATTAAGAAATAAAAAATAAAAGAAATATAAAAGAATGGAGAACAATAACCAATATTTATATATACATCTACAGAAGGAGTTGTATTATCCCTTTTCTTTTCTTTTGACACGATAATGCCATATTTAGGATTGGATATGGATTTGGGGATAAACATATTACTATTGAAATTAAAGTTATGTGAGATAATGGTGAATGTGATAATTGGATTATTTGTTGTTAATTGGTGATATTTGATTAATCCAGAATGATTCCGTTGAAAATAATTCATTTCAGTTCTAATGAAAATCACTTTGTCGAAGTCGGGCCAAGGTTAGAGTTTAAATGCATGTTGTACCAATCATGAATTAGTGTTGAACGTCTTACATCCGTAACTGTGGAAATTGTCTTTTTTTTTTTTTTTTTGAGCTATTGTTTGTTTTCTCTAATGTAAAAGCATGGTTATTGTTCACACTGAAGCCATTGGTTGCCTTTAGTTTTTTGTATGGAATCAGAATCTTCTCCTTTGGCTTTATGATTTGGATAGTGTTGTCAGGCATAAAAATTAGTTTCCTTATCGGATTCCCTGATAACCTGGCTTAATCTTTGGCTCATGCCTGCTGTGTGCGTGGGATAATTGCATATATTCTACTGTCTTTTTCTTTCGCGTTTGTTGTGCCATTATTGTATATACAGTTTGGCCCAAAAAAATATCGATACCTACAATTTTACTTAATGTATGTCAAAACAACAGCAAGGAGGCCGTATTTCATTGATTTATTGAACCTTTTCTTTAAGTGAAATTAGGTTGTTCAGAACATATTACATCCAAATAAACTTGTCTCAGTATTCAATACTTCGTGTGTCCACGCCGTGTCTTTTTAACGGCTTGAACTCAATGTGAAGTTTTTCACATATACCAGATTCGATTTCATGGTATAAGATGTGAATAATTTTATCATTAAATCTATTCTATTGGTAGGACACTATTTACTTAGTTTATTACACATTAAATTTCTTTTAATCCGAGGAAATCTCTCTCTTCCAGTCCTCGAATGTCCAGTGTTGATACAGATCGAGAAACCTTTTTCTTTCTTCAACTTGCTTTCTTGTTAGAGGGATTTCTTTGCAGCTTTTTTCTTTCTAAGGTTGAGGTCAGAAAAGCGTCTTAGCACTGTTTAATGGGAAATTAAGGTCTCAAATTCCTGTTCAATCTTAAAAGCAATCTGCCTTGAACTCAGTTTTTTGTCTTACTTTGCCATCATTTTCATTGCCTGTACAATCTGGGACTGGAGATTTTCTTCCGACCATATTTGTACCTCAAATTTGACTTTCCCCTTTCAGCTTGTTTATTCAATATTTTTCTCACAGTTTTGTGATAATTTCTTAGCAACTTTCCGATTCCAGATTCCTTCAGCTTTGAGTTCCTAAATCATCCCTTGCTTCCTTGGAGAAATGTCTTTTCTCTTTCCCATGATCTGTAAAACCACTTCAAAAGTTCATCAATATGCTAATCTACAGCAGGTTCCATCAAAGTTCAAATACTGAAGCAAGAAAGGTCAATAATTAATTAATGAGCTTAACTTAAGCTAAAACGTTTCCTGGGGAGATTTTTTTTGGACTGAACTGTATCATGTATCATTATTGTATAAGAAAGTTTTTTTTTAATTTTGTCAAGAATCATTTGTAGGGATAATTGTTTGTCAGAAATTGTGTTATGGTTCTATTAACTGCATTGTTTAGATTAGTTTTATTTGATGATAGGAAAAATACATTTCTTATTTTCATGCTAATTAAATATCTCTTATGAAAGGGGGGGGGGCGTGAATGAAAAATAATAATCAATGGTTTTCCTGATGATGTGGGATTTTGATTTGAATCCTTTCTGTGAATTCGACCAGAGACATATAATAAGGCTATTTCTTTCTAAAAGAAATTTTAACTTGTCTATTAAATCAAAAACCAAAAACGCACCAAAGTAAACAGAAGATTTCACCTCTAAGCTATCAACAGTGGGATTTTGGGACGGCCGTTTCATCCATTTTATGGACTCATCAGCCACACAAACCTTCTGTCGAAAGCTCAGATCGCGAAACCAAGTAACAAAATCCACCGATGCACCCGTCTATGGGTTTCCAATAAAACAAAAGCAAAATAAAAAATTGAATCAAAAGAAAAAATTTTTTTAACGCGCCTGTTATAAATAAATAAATAAATAAAAAAGCTTATGGCTTTATTCATTTATTTATCACAGGCACGTTAAAATTTCTTTCTAACTTGAGTGGCTTGTCAGTAGCCTTGCCTTCTTCAATTTCCTTTGAGCCTGACGGATTCGCAGGCCAAGAATTGAAGCTTTTTCTTTTGTTTTGATTTATTATTTTGCTTTTGTTTCATTGGAAACCCAGAGGCGGGAGCGTCGATGGATTTTATTACTTGGTTTCGTGATCTGACCTTTCGACAGAGGGTTTGTGGGGCTGATGAGTCCATAAAGAGGACGAAACGGCCGTCCCACACCTGCACTGTTGATAGCTCAGAGGCGAAATCTTGTTTACTTTGATGACTTTTTGGTTTATTAAATTCAGCCTATTCTTTCTCTTTCTTCTCAGGTATTTCAATTGTAAATTGCATTGCATTATGAATATATATGGAGTTCATATTTTGTCTGTCTGAAATGATAAACATGTCATCGACATACCTTATATAAAATAAGATCTCATGTTTTAAGGTATAAAATACTTGATCATCCAGGTACTGCATAGCGATTGGAGATGAAGTTAAATATGCATTAATAACCCAGTTATTTTTTGATATTAAAGGAAAGGGCCTTTTTTTCTAAGATATATTTAATCAATAATTTAATGTGTTTTTTTTTTAATATTTTATTGCGCACAGATATACTATTGTGTTCTGTGTATGTCCTATTATTACTAAGAAATTAGATGCCATCGGTTTCTCCGAGAGATGCTTCACTCATTCCCAGATAATTCTTACAATTCATTCCAAATACATTTCCCACCTTTATTAGTGTTTATAAATTCAACTTCCTAATTGTTGCCTGAAAGAAGCTTCTAATCAGAAGTTACGAAATCGGTAGTAATTTATTTTTATGTGAATATATATATTCATCTCGGCGGTGGTCTGCCGTGATGGCCAGTGCGCCAGTACCTGGGTTCGAATCCCGGCCGTGGCTTGGCTGTTTCAATTTCCTTTCCTGTGTTGTTTGCCTCTTCTTCGCTTTCTCTTCGGTCTGACGTCATTCCTTAATGGCGTCCTGGGGAACGCAACAGCAAATCACCCTAGTATCTTTCCCCAGGCATTTCTGGGAATTCCAAGTGAATTCCATAGAATTGGATCTGTCTCCGGCCAGAATACTATGGATGGATGGATGGATATATATTCAGTTGTTTTAAATAATTTGTGGCGAGTGACTTAATTCTTCATAGTCATCAACGAACGTTAAATTAATGCTGTAATCTCACTATTCTTCAATTTATGCTAATGTTGTAGGAAAATTGGGGCTCATCAAATTTGTCTTCCGGTGCTTGTATATTCTGATAATTTTTGAGAAATTTAACGTGTTTTAAATTGAATAATGTTAAAATCAATTATCTCTAACCATTAAAATTCCGGTTAGAAATAGTAGGAACATTAAGAATTATGTTGCTAAAATCCAAACTGTAAAATTCCCATGAACAATTAGTATTAGAATTATTGTTGATAACAATAGGAAAAGGAAACTTATAAATCGGATTAAAATATGTCTGAGAAATTAATGAATGAATAATCATTGGATGAGTACATTTTTGTATTAAATTTGGAGGCGTTAAAAGTAGCCCCCTCCCATGATAAGATTAAACAAAGGCATATCAAAAAATTATCTATAATATACCTAAATAAATGGACTCAATCCAAAAGTTGCATAAGTTCAATTATCAATGAATCTACGCGTAAATTAAATATTTTTGAACAGCAACTAACTGAAAAGGTATAAATTAAACATCTTTCGGTATCCAAATAAGCTTGAAATGGTTATTGCTAAATGGTTATTGCTATTGCTCTTCGTATGACCAAAAACTGATGAATTAAAAAATCAGAAATCAAATTGGTAGACTAACCCGTCGGTCCGTACCAAAAAAAGAAAAAAAGGACGACCAATAATGAATACAAATATCTCGGAAACAACGAAAATTTAATAATTATTCAAGCTTATAAAAGTAATGCCATGGTTGTTTTATATACAACCCTACACGAGATGTAATATGTCAATCATCTGGAAAAGTTATTAATTAAATCCCTCACTGAACTCTGATTAAATAACCAGTATTTCGTTGCCAATGACAACAATATCACCCAGATCAATCGTTTATTTATGAGTCTTCCTCTGTTATATATTAGAAATTTGTATTCAGTTTTCCAAGTACAGTTTACCAAAATCAATATTTTACCTTATTCAGTAGTTCCATGATTATTCAGTAACATTTGGTACGTATGTCACCCAGTTATACTTATTTCTGGTTGATGCGTAACTGTTTGAAGGTCCTGGCGGAAATTGTATTTAATTAGAAATGAATATTTTCTGAGATATTCGTAACTGAGTTACACGTAATTCTTCTTTATGCGTAGTATATTTTTGAAAATGACACTGAATTGTACGTATTTTCAACTATAATATTATCTAGGTGCACCGATATAGAGCTGGTGTTCCTTATCGATATCTAATCGTCGCGTTCATGAGGTTTCTGGGCGGTTTTCTTAAAAGACAAAAATTGAATGAATTTTCGCATTTATGAAACATGTGTTCCCTTTATTTCCTTCAGTCTCTCTCTTGCAGCCATGGGTAATAGAAGGAATAAAAGTTTCACTTCTCGAATAAACCTCGTTTTTCTAAAGAGTAAGACAAACCGCAAAAATCAAAAGCAGAAATAGCATTAGGTTAAATCTACGCAGGTGTGTCGGCTAATTATTGGATACTAGAATATGTTCAACACACGTAAATTTGCAATTTTGATTTTGTTAAATCTAAGGTACACTACATTAAAATGCAGTGATTAGTAAGAAAGAGTCAATTTTAGAAGAATGTTGAAAATGAGATTGAAAATCTGTAAAGTGCAGCCTTCAACAAAAAGTAAAATTTTCAAATATAGAAAAGTCAGTAATAATATGATGAAAAATTTGTGAAAATTAGGTGAATCTTTGCGTTTCATTTATCTTAAAATTGAAATTGTTGATGGGTTTAGAATATTTTATTCAATCTCATGAAGTTTCTGAACACACGAAATCAGAAAACCTCTATGAAAATGAATACACTATTTTGAAATTGATATTTTTACAGTGATGCATCTCACATGCTGAAAAATATGTACCTAATACATAAATGTTTATTACGAGATTTCTTATTTAGGTTTAATAAAAAATAAAGTTAAAGCTAGGTTGTAAGTAACTCTCAGATATGCGTAATTTAAAATTTTTCCCCTGAAATATGTACAAACAATTTTTAATGTAGCTAATAGGAATTTACATAACCACATACTATTGCAATTAAATTTCATATTTCAAATTAATAAAGTTAATAAACTTAAACTCTATTAAGACAGGTCGTTACAATAATTCCTTTGCTTTTATTATCAAATCGAGTTATAGATATAAATTTCACATTTGATGTTTAAATTCGCAGACTCATAAGTTTAACTATCCACATCTATTTGATTTTAAGTAATTTAAAGTACGCAATCAAAAAGAAATTGATCAGCCTGTTATTTAAAAATTACCTACCTGAGATGTAATTGTTTCGTTTTGAATTGTTTTTGTTTATCGGGTTTTGTTAATGTTAACATTGTTTTGTCAACATCCTCTGGCAGAAATTTTAAATGCTAAAGATAAATTTTAAATTTATTTAAATTTTTAAATTTTTTAAATTTTAAATTTTAATTTTAAATGCTAAATCCTTCTTGCACAATAATTATTCTCACTAAGTTTCAAGAATATTCTTTTACTGATTGTTAGGAGGTCATGTACTCATAGACAGCTGAATTTCAATTTGTCAAATTCCTTAGGAAGTTCTATTTTTTCGCCTTACGAAATTAAGCAAAAACTTGTTCAATATAAAGTAGAAAGCCTTGGCAAAAACAAACGCAAAGTGAAATTAGTGAAGTGACAACAGAAACAAATCAAGATTAAAAAGACGTTTTAATTTTTCTTCAGAATCACTTAAAAAAAGTAAATGAATTTCGTCATTTAAAATTTTTAACGTTGAAGTTTTTTAAAGTTGAAGCTAACAATATTTTACCTTTATTGCAATAAACATTTATTGAATGTTATTAAGTTAAGTATAGTTATTAATGTCGCTGTGGTGAAATAGTCTAATAATAATCAATACTCTGCGAAAGGATGCTTCATTCAAAAGCCCAATGAAGAAATTAAAGGATTTAGGGAATAGTTCCTAACTTTATTTCCTAAAGAACTCTTATTCAGACATAAATGTAATTACACATCAACTCTTATAAAATTGAAGCAATTTATAATGCACAAAATAAGAATAAAAAACATAGACTGTTCCCGCATATTCTAGGTGTAGACGGTGGTCTCCCTTGAGGCACATGTGTTGGAACCCTAGTGCGAATTACGGCATCGGCATGGAAGTAACTTTCTCCTTCTATATTTCATTCGTTTCTGCGAATATAACGTGAACTGCCTTCTAAGGCGTAACCTGGTCAACGATTTACTTGGACAAATGCTCACATTTCTCGCCCTTGTTGAGACAAATGCACAAAGTGCCCAGGCATTGAAGAAAAAAACGAAGAGTAACCACAATCCATTAAAAATTCCGATGTAGTTATGAAGCAAAGTTACATTTAATTTGGAATCACTTTCAGTATTATCTACCTAATTTGGGATAATAATACAATGTTACGTTGTCTGATTGTGTGTGTGTCTTCCTAAGCCCCTCTAATAATGAGAACCGTTGCGATGGGTGGATCTTCTTAATATATACGTATGTAGAACAATGGTCGCTAATCCTTATGTGCTAAAGTGGTATAACACACTTTAAACCCACTTTAAACAAGATAATTGCATTTAACAAAATAATCTAGTTACATTTTTATTATTATATTTTCTTTTATTATTTTTATCGAAATGGGGAAAAATCTGGAAATCTTGAAATTTTCTTCATTCACGTATCAGAATCCGATTGCGAAGTATTGAGATTGTTTACTAATTGCTATCGCTACCTTGGAGTCCGACCAGCTGAAGACACAAACTCTACGGCCGTGAACTACTCTTGGCAAGACCTTTTCAACGGCACCCTAATCAAGTCTCTAACCCTCGTGTTTGCTGAGTTGATACTTGTTCACAAACAGACAGACAAATCGGGGATATAAGGCACCACGGTATGAGAAGCCTAAAAGTAACAAATTTTTATGCTGTTTTGTTTATTTATTTCTTTTCGTTTGGTCGGAAATTTAAGTGAACATAACTGTTGATATTTTGCCTTGACCGCCACTGATGGAGACTGAACGACTAGAATCATTATCACTTTTATGTTTAAAATCTTTTCCATGTGGGTTTTATTGAGAAAATTATTCGTGAAAGCAATAACGTTCTTTTGACTAAACAATAAATTTTTAATTTTTTTAAACAATTTCAATTGGTCCTTTCTATCTAATTCACATGAGATTGTTTGATAAGATTAATACTTATTGGCTTTTGATAATTTATATAAAAAACAGGATATAATTATTATATTCAGAAAACAGAAAATTTGAAGTGTTTGAATTCAGCAGAAAATAAGTCAAATTGAAAATAAATGAGGATTTTCGTCTTTTGTCGATTTCACCTGTTTTAAAAAAATTTTGAAATATAAATAACAAAGAATTTTTTTAAAAATAACAATTTACGGAAAACTGGGCTTTGAGTTCTTTTAGGAAATTCTTGTATAGATCGTAGCATCAATTTACTAAACTTAAGAGATTCCTCAGCAAATGTTTAAGGATTTAGTGGAAAACGAGAAACTATTTCTGTTGTTTCTACGTAACAGAAAAAACGAGAAAAAAATCTAGAAATGAACATTCCATCTCCATTTCGTATTTGTCTGTAATGAGATGAAAGTTATTCTCTCTCTCTCTCCTTAGAAATGTTAATTTTTAATACCATGACATAAGACTAAGTTCGTTTTAGTTATTGAAAAATAAATACAAATAAACATTTATACTTTAATTTTGTTAAGTAGAATATTTAAGGATTTTCCTTATCACAACCGTCACTTTTCTTTAAAATTTTTAGAATGTAAAATTTCAAAGTTATTGTTATACCAGACATCTATGCATAATTAGTTTTAAAATATCAAAGTACTTTTATTATAATTCTCCAACAGAGATTAGGAATTAGATACGAATATTAGATAAAATCTAAAATAATGTCTATTAGGTAATTACGGTATCAATATCATTACGGTACAAAAAGACCCTTACAAAAATCTTGTCAAATTACAAAGTACAGTAGAACATCATTATAACGGACCCTCTTATAACGGACGTCGCTTAAAACAGACAGTTTAAAAAAAAAATTGTAATACTAAAATAGGATTCAAATGAAAATGTGTTTGCATATTATGAACACTTAAGGCACCTCCGTTAGTTATTAACTGAAGAAATAAGCAGCAAACAAACCCAGCAGAAAATAAATTATTTTTTTCAAACCAATAAATGTAAGCAATCAACATGAACCAGGACTATCTTGTTCTAAAGAATAATGCAGTGTATACGAACACATCTTTTTCAATTCAACTACTATGTTGAAGGCTGTTTTTTATTTGATGTATAATAAACACTTTTTATAGTTAACTTTTGTACTTTCATTGATGTACACTCTGCTGCATTACACCCCTAAAAGAATTTCTTGTTATAAACCGGACTTTCATGAAAACGGACAACTTTCAGCCCCTATTAGTCCGTTGTAATGAAGGTTCTACTGTATTTCAATTACTTCTGTTTTCGATTGAAGTTTTTATGGTTGTTGTACATTTTAAATTTTCATTCAAGTTGTAAATAAAATTCATTTAGATTGAACTGATTTCTGAAATAAAATTTTCAGTAAAAAATTTTCAGGTATTTTTTTGGGCTACATTTGAATTTTGTCTTAGTTGTGACGAAAAACAATAATCAAATTTCTGAAATTTTCTCGCATACTTCATCTGAAATACTATATTTCAGTGAAGTTTTAAAACAAATAAATTATAATAAATATATTAGAAAGTATTTTTATATTAGAAATTTAAAAACTGAAATATTAAAATATTATTTTGAAATTGAAGATTTCAAAGGTCACTCGTTAAATGATACGTAAACAGAAACACTATGAAAAGGGTTTGTAACGTTAATACATTAGTACTTGCTCCCCTATTTCATGTAATTTTTTAATTTATTATAAAGAAAATAAGAAATAAAAAATCTGAACTGAAAACTTACAATGTCTGTTTTTCGGATTTGTTACAGAACTAAATTAATATTAGCAAAATTGAATAACACTTTCGTAGTTTGTGTTATCAACAACACCAGGCTATAATTGCAGGCCAGGATTCGAAGTATTGGTTTTGGTTTGATTTTAGCGTATTTTCCAAAGAAAAAATACACTACTCCATTCTCCATTACCTAATTAGTTGAGCCCTTGACCATCTGACAAGCGATATGCTTATATATTTCCACTTTTTGAAGATTTTTCCTATCTTCAAATCATTATACTCACGGTTTGTTTCGATGTTATTGTCCATTGGTTTAACTACAAATAAAACAAAAAAGTCGAAATGTATTCACTTGTTTTTAAGGGAAGGACCTCAAAGTTGTGATTTGGATAACTTTCGTAAATTTTAAGATGTTAAGGTAAAATTTCTAAAGTGATAGATACCCGTAATTATTCAGCTAATATTTTATTTCGATCAAATATCAATCATTTAAAATGGCGGACGACAAATTTTTTATTTTTTGACGTTTTTCCTTCTTTCAAAACCTTATCCTGACGGTGTTTTTACAGCTTCTGCCACAAACATTTTTGAGCTTTTAAGGCATTAACTACAAATAAGTTACAAAAAAATCGGTTTTCTGGGAGGTAGGGCTTAGAAGTCGGGCATGACCTCAAAGTTGTAAACCTTGTTTTAAGCATTTTTCAGATTGGAAAATATACTTTTCGAGATGGATGCGGGGTGGAGATATTTTAATTGTTTTTTCTTTTGGAAGGGTGCCGATTTCGTGTGCGAGAGTGATTTCGTTTATTGTACTTGCACTATTTGAGCATTTCGTCGAGGAGTGAGTAACTGTTAAAGATAAATGTAAATGTCTTTCTGTAGCTTTCGCTGCTATTCGTCGTCCGAATCCCCAATGACGGACGGCCGCCTCACCGGAAGTTTCTTTCGCATATTCCACCGCGCGAATTTTAAAGTCAATGTCAAATGACCGTTTCGGCGGCATTTTGTAAGACAATGTACCATAAGGTATTATGCACCACTATAAAGATTCGGACGGTTACACTAGTACCGGTAGGCAAATTTCAAAGACTAGGTTACTATAATAGACCGGCTACTATTTGGCCGCATTCCCTCTGCAGCCCGGCGCTTATTAGAGACCGGCGACAATAAAAGTCTCGGCGTTTATTGGAGCATATTCGGTACTTATCATCACCAACAAACGGAATTGTTGATTTGTGCTTCTTCTGCCACTGCCTTACCTTTATCGGGAGATCTGTACCTTATTGCAGTGTTTCTCAACCTTTTAGTACTTACGACTTTCGAATTTTCAATCACAATTCTCATCGCCCCCCCCCCCCCCATATTTTTTTGAATCTGTTCAACCAAAAAAAAAAAAAAAAACCTCCAATCCTATCTGTTCAACCAAAAAAAAACCTCCAAACCTAGTTTTTAATAAGATTTTTTGCTCGATTTACTCGTGTTGTTGTTAGTAGTATTTAATTTTAATCCTTCCTAAGGAGTAAATATAGGTCCAACAATAAAACCCTGAAACTTAATTTAAGGCAAAAGATTTGATGCAAATAGATACCAAAAGTCTAGAAATCTTTTAAGAACAACGACACATTTAATAAACAACAAATATTGTAAATACAATTCGTCTTCTTCTTCGAGTTGTCTATCTTCTAATGTTGTGCTTTTGTAAATTACTGAAAGTTCGTCTTTAATAATTACAGTTAACAGTTCTTTAAAGTGTAAAGCGTCACCTTGTATTTAACATTTAAACGTTCTTTATTTTACTTTAATGTTAAATGTCTTTATTTTAAAAAGAACAAATAAAAATAGCATTTTTTTTTTGCTTAATACTTTCATTGTAGAATTTTTGTCTATCTGGATCTTAATATAGAATGTCTCTTAATCGTGATTCTATATATTTAACTTTGATCTTGTTGAATCTGGCCTACTTTTCACGTTCCTTTTCGTCTTGGGATTAAGCTGGAAAAATAAATCTAGAAAAATGTGACTTACGATTTTTTCCTACATAATTCCCTTGTGAATTCCTGATAACTTAATCATCCTGAGAATGTCTGAAGATAATCCTGAAAACAATAATATTCGAGCCGGTAATTTCCAAGATGGATTCCGTTGCCTAGTTACGGAGGAATCCCTGAAAAACATACATGAAAATTAGTGTTGATTATTTGCTTTCGAATCCTTCTATATATTGAAATCCAAAGGTATTAAATATTCTGCAAATGTCCTTTATTCTTCTTTGCGTGAATACTTGACAATCTTCTAAGTCTTTGGAATTTCCATTATCTTCACAAACGTAAGAGCCATTTTCTTGCATTTAACCTCCTGTAGCGAACATGGCGAATTCGACGTCGTCTCGCACATAACCAAAATCGATCTTCTTGCCTACGTGAAAAGCATTGTTCACTTAACAAAGCATAGCGTGAACAGCAATAGCTTTACTATTCACTTGGCGTTGATTGTTCTTGCACAATCATATCTTGGCATCACAGTTGTTCACGATAATAATTGCCATACTTCCATTTATTGAACAACAACTCGCGCCCCCCCCCCCTTTTTTTCTCGATATATTCGCGCCCCACCCCCTTTAGTTTTATCACGACCCCTTAGGGGGACGCGCCCCACAGGTTGAGAAACGATGCCTTATTGCTCTTCGATAGCCAGTCAACTGAAAAGGTTAACTCTCAAGAAAATCACTGCTTTTCCATCACGTTTCTTCTCATAAGAGACCAGAAATAACAGTAATGCCTGATTTATGATGGCAAAATCAAACAAACACTTTTAAAGCGGTACTCAGAGATAAAAAATACCCTACCTTTTTTTGTCTTCTTTTTGACATTGGAAGATTTGAAGGCTTATTTCGTAAAGATTTAGTCTTGACCTAATCCTGACTTCGTTACTCCTAATATCTGAATTGTACATAATTTTTAACATGAGTCTCTTATTCTTTTAACAAGATAACCTAACTGCTGCAAGAATAGTTGATTTCATTTTTATTCCTCTAAGACAATTTAAGCTAAAAGCAAAAATACTGAATTACTTAATAAGTAATAATTATTAATGAATTTACTTAATAATTGCCAAAAAAGTTACCACATGCAGTTATTGATTTCAGCATGTGGTAACATTTAAATAATATATGTTCTTTCGTCTGGAAAATCAAGGAATTACTGATTGTCCAATCTGAATTAGTCAGATAAATAATAATATTAGACTAGAGTAGAACAATAAATAAATATGAAGTGTATTATTCTCTTTATAAAAAATAAGATTATTTTAATTTTTTGTTAATTTTTTTTTAAAATTTAAGTTGTGAATATTCAACTTCAATCTTCCAAATTTCAGCTAATAGAGGAAATCCAATGAAAACAAGCCAAAAATCTCGAACATGGGGGGGTGCGCGGCATTGACCTCTAAAAA
Source organism: Thereuonema tuberculata (assembly GCA_023159025.1). NCBI lineage: Eukaryota > Metazoa > Arthropoda > Chilopoda > Scutigeromorpha > Scutigeridae > Thereuonema > Thereuonema tuberculata. The sequence continues at coordinate 1,501 of JAFIDM010076422.1, read as the reverse complement.
TACTCAATTACTAAAAGCTTTTTGGGCCTCTAGACACAGTCGTGAAATCCATTCGTCGATCCGATTCGCTTAGTTCAAGGATTAGTTAGCTTCAAATGGACCTTTACCAATTCCGATTGATTTTTAAGAAAGAAAAATTAAAGAATTTAAAAAAAAAATTCTCCATTTCGTAAATGAAATTCCATTCTCAGGAATTAATTTTTTTTTTATTTCTTTCTTTAGATTTAATAACAATTATTTTCGATGTTTCGATTGTTAATGTGAGATTGTTATGAGTTAATACAAGAAAATAAAAAATTATCTTCCTTACAAAACGAGTGAAAGGATCACTAGACATATATTTGGATAATGAATCAATTTAGATTCCTTCAGTAGGATGATCTCTTTTCTATGAGGTCATATTATTAATTTATCAAAACATAGGTTTGATCAATAATAATTAAACGTATTTTAAACTATCCCTTGCAATTGAAAGGTTGATAATTTTTTTATTAAATATAATGTCTAAATTGAAATGGTGTCAAAGGTTTCGAAAAATTTATGTTTTACATTAGATTGAAATAGAAACTGAAAGTATATATTCTATGTATTTGGTAGTTAGATATTGCGTTAACGCTTGGAACTGAATATAACATCAATGGATTTGATAACAATTTCTGTCTCTTCGTCGTTCATCACAAACAAACCCTAGAAATTTAAGAGATTGAGTAGAATCTTTCATTGGAGATCCTATTAATATTGGTACAGATCAAACTATTATTTTAGAAGTTTGAGCAAAAAGATATAAATAAAAACTTCTTTAAAACTAATGAAATTTGTAAAATTCCCACAAGCAAGTTGAAGATTTAAAAGAAGTTGTTTAATTTTGAGCTTCTGAGATAAATAGCTTGGGATCAGAAATTGTCTGTCTGTCCGTCTGTCTGAAATAAAATAATCCAAAAATTAATAAGTCTACAAAACTAGACTTTTTGGTTGAGGTGTCAATGATCATTGATTTTTTTTGGCTACAAATAACCGCAGGAGATAAGCAGCTACGGGTCAAGAACAGTGAAAATAAGCGGTCAAGAACAGCTCCTTTATTTATATGAGCATTTGCTATTTAACAAGTGTGAGGAATCTGAAGTTTGGAACACTAACTAAATTTTGGTTATCTGACTTGAATGGCAAAACACAATTTAATTAATCTAATTTAATTTAATCTCCAAATAAAGAAGAAGTTTTTCGCTGAATTTTATTCATTTATATATTGCGTATTAATTTCGCATTTTTATTGGTTGTTAACAAGAGTAATCATATATTTAAATGACCCTGTCAACGAATGTATTGTGTGTTGTAAAGGGGTGATACCCGTATAGGGACCTGAAAGGCTCCACATTTTTTTTAAAATATGTTATTCTGTGATCATTTGTGTTTTTATTTTTTCATTAAAATATAATTAAAGTTCAGATTTCGCAAGGTTGGGAATGAAGAATCAATCAGTGGCCCAGGCAATGAATTTTGT
>JAFIDM010076421.1:0-14867 GCA_023159025.1 Thereuonema tuberculata | reverse complement strand
ATACGATCTTCCACAGTAGTTAACTGCTGGTTACTAAACACACAGAATGAAACTGTAGATGGTTTATTTCCTTATTTTCCAAAGTCAATTAATGTTGAATTAAACTAGTTCATATTAATGGAGCCAAATTTCAAATTAAAATCTTTCTTCAATATGTAATTTTTTTCTTCAAACTTAACTAATGAAAACTGTTTTTTAAAATACAAACGTTCTCTTCTTCTTTTTCTTCCTTCCAATTCATCAGTGCTTTTGGTAATCTTCCATTCCTCCTACTTTTCACATACCCATACCATCTTAATCTTCTCTTCACAATTTCTTTTGCAATAAGTTTCTGAACATTCTTTCTTATTACTGTATTCCTTATCTTTCCCCTTCTTGATTTCCTTGCAGCTCTTCTCCAAAGATCATCTATAATCTGTCTTGTTATCTCTTACTTATAGTCTATATTTGAACCCCATATAGTACAAAAGTTTGGAAAAGATTTGTAAATTATTGTTTTTGTTAGTAAATAACTGTTCCGTAAGACTGAATTAAGCAATCCAATCTCTTCCTATTCTCTTTTCAATTTCAATAAATTTTTAAAAATATAGAAAATATAATATAAAAGTATTCTTTTTTTTAATTTTAGTTTCTTCAATCTCTAAATCTTCATCACTATCTGTTCTGTCTTAGTTAAATTTATTTTCTGATCCCATTTTTTTTATACTCCTACTTTTTTTCCCAATATATCGAATCAATATCCTCCTTATCTTGAGTCAACGGCCAAACCACCCCAAAGAATTTTAAAATATTTTATAATCATTGTAGAAATTCTGTAAAGAAAAAAATAAATAAAAAAAAACAGAGAAAATTGAAAAACTAAGAAAAACAACTTTTGTTTTGATCCTAAGTAACCTTCAATCATAGAAGAGCATCGAAAACTCTGAATCTAAAAATCAAATGTTTTTCTAATAAATTTCTCATCAACTGCTAGTAAGAATTAATTTAAATTACACAAATTAGTTTTCAGGGAACTCTTAAGCGATATGATTGTTTTGATTTATTATAAGTATCAATTAACTCACAACCTCTACTACTTATTTATGAGTTAAGTATTCTGTTTTCGAGAGATTATAATGTTCAGATGAACTAAAAAATTATTTTGAATCTTTGTTAAGAATTTTTATCAACTAACGCTCTAATTTCTAGCGATACAGTAGCTGCAGATAGTTCAGAAACAAAGTGGCCTCTTTTGCATTTAGGTATGTCCTGAAAATTCATATTACCCCTAGTTTAAATAAGAATTATTTATCGCTTCAGATTTCTGTTTAAGCAATTAGTTCATTAAAAACAAACGAATTTCAGTTATCAAAGTAAAAATACTGATTAAAAACGAGATCGATTCAAAGCAAAAATTATAATAATCAACATAAAAAAAAACTCCAAAAATATTTGTTTCAAGCGATTTACGTAAGCTTCGAACTTAGGGCATCTAAATGCTTAAATCTAAAAATTCAATGAAATTTGATAAACTTCTAATTAACTGATTTTTAACATTTCTTTTTAAATTAAGTAATAGATTAGTATTTGATAATTTTTAATAAATATTCTTGTTTTCATAAGAGACTAAAGTAGTAAACACAGATATTTATATTGTAGAAACATGAATGAAATAAAAACAAAATATCTATTCATATGAAAGGTCCAAATTTTCGGCAACATAAAATTTAGAATTGTGATAACTTTTTTCATTTTTGATACATAACGTTTTTTTATTACTAATTATAAATTTACAGACGTCTCTGGTTCAGAGCTCTATGGACTCTAAATGTTTGTCACAATAAAAAGAGGTGATGATTTTTTTAAATTAAGAACTTACCATTGGAATTCAGAAATTTGGCCACAATTAATTTCTAATAAGAATGCCTTTTGAGTCGAGCTGATAGTCTGGGACGGCCGTTTCGAGCTTATTGGGCTCTCCTCAGCCAGAGCTAATCAGCTCAGTGCAAGACTCAAAAGGCGTACGAGGGGAGGTATTGATAACACATGATATTGATAACATATTGTTGTGTAATTAATTTCTAAGTTTATTTTATTTTCTGCTATTTAAATTAAAACAAATTTTAACTGGTTATACGTCGGAGAAAACATAAAAATCAATAATAGATTGCACAATTTACTCACGACTTCAACTAACGTCAACGGGAATCTGCGACAGCTGTTTCGTTCTTTTTAGACTCCTCAGCGAGATTTACTCATATTGACGGTCAACTAGAAGGCGTGAAAGGCAATAGTCTGCTATAGTGTAAAAGAAGAAAGTGTTTATTATACAGAAAAGTTAAATTTTAATTTAAAAATATATTCATTATATTTGTTTAATGTTCAAAGTATTTATTTGATAAAATAGTCTCCCCGAATAAGCATAAAGAAAAAAATCAACAAGGCACAAAAGAAATTCAAAAGATTTCGCCCCTGAGATTTCATTGGTGTGATTCTGAGACGGTCATTTGTCCTCTTTATGGACTCATTAACCAGACAAACCCCTCGACGAAATCAGGTTAAGAATTCCACACGATTCAGGTTAAGGATTAGAAACGAAAGAAAAGAAAATAATTAGACTAAAAATCTAATAACCTAAGAAAATACATAGAAGATGTAAAGTCGATATTCTCTTTTTTGCTGTTCATAGTAAATAGTATAATTGTTATCGGAAAAGTAAATTTAGTTTTTTAGCAAGATTTCATTGGATAGTTGAATCGGTATTCCTCTGAAAGTAATAACTGTTATTTAGTTCTACTTTTGATTATTTTTTAAATTAGATCTATAATTTCATATATTTTATAAATAAAATTAAACGTTTAATGACTGTCTTCTTTTGAATTTTCTTTGTCTTGTTTTATTTATGAAAATGTAATATTCTGCGAATTCTTACCAAAAATCTTGTTATATTTTAATAGCTTTTAAAAATTTTAGTTACTTTTTTGAAAAAGCGTTACAGAAAAAAAAGCGTATTTCATCTGAAAAAAAAAAAAGCTTTTTTTTTTTCCGCTCAAAATGTTACTGACTGGAAAAATGCTGTTTCTAATGTAAAACTTCTTAAACACCTAACCTTGTAAAGAAGTTTAAATCAGCTCCCATTCGAATTATTCTTCAGTAAAAAAACTAAACTAAACTATTACCTTATTGTAAACCTGTGATCACGTGATTTTGGATTCTGAGATAATTTTCTCACCACCCATGACCGCGACCGCTGTTTCACGACCTCGACACGCAGACCCTCTCTGAGTTCTGGTGATTGATCGTAAGTCACGTGACTGTCGGTTGAGGTAAGTAGATAAAAATGAAACTGTGAGCATCCTCATTACTACATCTAGCATTTGCCGCCTTCTTTGTATTTCGGTGTCATATGGTTTAGGATGAGGTAAAACCAGAAAAAAAAATCAACTTTTCTTTGTATACAGAGATTTCTCAGAATTATTTTTTGAATACCTGTTTTATTTTTTATTTTTTTTATAAAAACTATTTCCTGAACTATCTATTTTACGTGCTGTACAAATTTGAAATTGTCAGCAGCTATTTCATTTTAAAGAATAGAACTCTTAAAAAAAAAAAAAAATTATTTTTAAAAAACGTGATCAACAGAAAAAAAATTAAACTAAGCAAAATGGAGAAACTTCAAAAAAGCATTTGTTTCAAGCGTCTTTTGCAAGCTTTGAAATTAAAGCATCTAAAAGTCTAAATCTAAAAAAATACAATTTTTTTAATAAATTTCTCATCAATTGATTGTAAGATGTTTTTTAATTTGGAAAGTAACTGAGGGGAATTTTGTAGATTTTAAAGAGCACTCTTAAATGAGGTAATTGTTTTGATTTAATATCTAATATTCTAGGAGCGTGAATGAAATGATAAGAAACTATCAATTTAAACAAAAAGTCCACAGCAAAATGGAAGGTTGAAATGGCGATTACTCTGAAATTTCGTATTTATCCAAAAGTAGCATTACTTTTATTTTGGAATGGCAGGAAATACAATGGCTTGGAAAGGAATTAATACAAATATCTTAGATTGGGAGATTTTTGTTTTAAAAGTATAGATGCCATTGGCTGTTCCGGCATGGCCGATCGGTCTGGGCGGCGGTCTGCCGTGCGCACTTTGAGTAGGAACCTGGGTTCGAGTCCCGTGTGTGGCTTGGTTGTTTCAATTTCCTTTCCTGTGTTTGTCAGCCTCTTCTTCGCTTTCTCTTCGGTCTGAAGCCTTAGCATAATGGCTTCCTGAGGAAGGCAACGGGAAACAACCTCAGTTTCTTTTCCCAAGTGGTTCTGGGAGTTCCAAGTGAATTCCACAGAATATTGACCTGTCTCCGGACAGAATTACAATGGATGGATGAGATGCCATTGATGGCGTCTCTAATTTGCCGATTAATGAAAGGGGGTGGATAATCATTAGAAATAAGGATGTTCCTAATGGTTTGAAGTTCTCTGATGAATAACTGCTTAGAACTTGACAAGCGGAAAGCTCTATTAACTACCATGCTGACGATATTCCTCTTGAATGCATGGGGGCAGACCGATTTGTAGTGGAGAGTAATAACGGGATTGATAGGTTTGCGATAAACTGTCCTATATAATTGGTTAATTGATCTATACTTTCCGGACGGAGACATCAAGAAAGGGAATATTAGAGTTATCCTCAAACTCAATTTTAAATTTATTGTTTTCATGAATTCCCTCCATAATTTATATCAGACTGAATGTGATTTTTTTTTTTATAAATCGTGATTTTAAAACTGAACGTTGTAATAAAAACATAACGCTATTTAAAGAATCTGATTAACAGAACCACGGAAAAAAATCTTGAAATTGAAGGAATGGAAAGACTTTTATTGTCATCTCTTAAAAAGACGATAAAGCCATACGTCATCATTGCTTTAGATGATTTACCATGTTTTCCAATAACTGTGGTACTGTGATGTGAATATATCATTTAGAAATCGTTATTGACATAACATGAACTGAAAAAAAAGGCTTTTGGGAGAAAATACAAATAAAATAACTTAAAGTTTGGAAAACAAATTGTAAAAAAAAATTGACTAAAAGTATATTTAACTAAGAAAATACATAGATGATATAAGCTAACATTCAGCTTTTTGCTATTAACCACAATACATATAAACGCTCTACAAACATGAAATTGGAGAAGTATCAATAAATTTATTTTTTTAATTAAGATGTTATTGGATCAGTATTTCTCTAAAAGTAAGTAAATATTATTTTGTTCTTTTTTTGTTTATAATTATTGTAATTAATTATAATTACATCTATAATTTCATATATTTTATAAATGAAATTAAACGTTTAATGAAGGTCTTCTTTTGAAATTTCTTTTATTTCCGTATCAAAAAGTAGTATTCAGTGAATTTTTCTCGAAAATCTTATTAAGTATTTTTTTTAATTGTTTTTTTCTTGATGCGTGTGGCACAAAAAAAAAGGTTTTTAACAATATCTTCTGAAAATGTTTACCTTTGAAAAAAGCGTTACAGTGAAAGAAAACGTTCACTGTATATAAAAAAAAACAATTGGGAAATAATTTTTTTCAACCAAACTGTTTCTGCGTGAAATTCTTTATTATTCTTTATTATTCTAAATTATTCTTTATTAAAATAATAAGCGGAAATATAAGTTTATAGTAAATTTCTCACAAATGTTTTATTAACTATAGTATAGTGGAGTGCAAAACTTAGGGAGCAACACCTAACCCTCAATTGTGAGGGTTACACATTTATCCTAGTAATTTTTGAAATATTATTGAAACATTGTTTGTTTTTTATGTTCAACGTTTTTGTTTTTGTTTTGTTTCTAAATACAAAATAAATGTATGTTAATAAACCATTATTCCAATAAGAATGCCTTTTTGAGTCTAGCTGATATTCTGGAACGACCGTTTCCAGCTTGTTTTCTTCCGAAATACTTGACATACAGACTTCATGAAGATAGTTGGGCTTTCTTCTTTTTAGATGCATCAATAAAAATTCAAGCATCTACAGTTTGACATCAGATTTATTCAAAGCTTTGGCTTTATTTTAAGCAGTTATTTGTAAGAATAGAATAATAATATCGATGGAATAATTCTGTTTAAAATTGTGATCGACAATTAAGTAGCTTTACGTTTCTTTATTGATCACTAACAAAGTCCCGGTTCCTCGAATGGGTTACAATGATATGGCTGAGAACGAAACTGAAATTGTGAGATCACTTCCAAACTTTCCCAGTTGGTACAAAAACCACGTAATAGGTACAAAGTAATGTTATATTTGAATTTTTGTAACTCGAGATCGGAGAATATAAGATTTCACACCCCTTTTCTCACCTTCTCCACATCTCTTTCACTAAAGAAATCATGTGATCATCACAAATCTAAATGTATCCCGAAATCCCGTTTTTTCTATTCCACCCGCTTGCCTATTCTCTAACTTCCTTGACGTTTACATCCCATAGTTCTAGTTTTTGCCTCCAGGTTAGTATGTGGCGTTGTTATGTACAACAGTAATTTAGTTCCAATTATTGTTAAACAACAATATTTTAGTTCCAATTATTGTTGAACAACGATGTTTTTTTAGTACCAATTGTCGACTCCAGGTGCCAATTGTGGCATTGACTTCAGATAGCACAATTGGGTATTGCTTTCAAGAAAGTTGGCCATCCGATTTACATTCTCAGGAGACCTATATCGAAAATTCGACGATTACCGTTTTTTTGACAAAAACAGATATGTCAAATTCCCATGGCAGAACGACATGAACTATATTAGTATATAAAAAATGTGGGCATTCTCCCCTAGAAAAAAAAATTCATGATTTACTTATTTTCTTGACTTTAAGATATTAAAAATACATCTTGAATTCTATCTGTAAATACAGATACAGTTTGCTTTTTCTTTCCGCATTTCTTCATTATGTCATTTCTTTGTGGGTGCCAATAAAAGTATTTTAAATTAACTCAATATTTAATTCTTAACATCACAAAAATCAGCAGTTTGAAATAACATAGTATTCGATGAGAAATCAGCCAACACACTGGAGTAAAAGTTAAAATTTTTTAAATAGCTTACAATTCAAAAATGGTTAGAATAGGTTTCGCCTAAAGTATACAAGGCTTTTACAAGTGACACCAGAATATGAAAAAAGATTGGCTTTATAAGCATTTACAGCACCTATAAGAAGTAAGAAAATACGTATAATTTATATACTGAATCACATTTCAGTTAACATAATGAGAGGTGAAAAACTATGGGTGGGAGGAAGGTGGCGCCACCCCTCTTGTGGTCTTGAGTCATTCGTGCGTCCAACCATGTTGTGAACAGCCATTGAAGTTGGAACCTAGATTCAGACGGCGCCAGAGTCCGCCAAACTTAATCATTGAGATAAAAACGAACAACCAACAAGAAAACTAAAATAAAGCTGAAGATCTTCAATGCTTAAATAAAACCAAACAACAAATACCTTATATACTAAGAAAAATTCAAAACAAAAGTGAAACAAAATATGTGAATAAAGTAAATATAAAAACATAAATATAAAAAAAATACCAATAAATAAAAATTAAAAAATTAAATAAATTTATATTCAAATAAAAAAATAAAAATAAAAGAAAATAAATGCTAAAAAAACAAAAATCAAGTACAAATATATTCTGGTGCCACTTGTATACTTGAAGTGAAACCGAATTGTAACATTTTTTTTTAATTGTATAAATAAATTATTAACTTTTACTCCAGTCTGTTGGTCTATTTTCATCAATTGATATACACACGTTAAAACATAGTATTCGCATGATAGAATTATTTCTATATTGTACTAAGGAACAAAGAATCTAAGAGACTTCATTTATAAAAGTGAAAAGAAAGAAATCGTTTGAAATTAAAGTTATTTTATTTTGATAATTTGGAGTTCTTTTTATTATTCAGTTCTAATATTCAGCGCTTCTTTTTATCCAGTTCATGTTTACCACGCCGTTCAAGTGTAGTCTTATGGTTAAAGTGGTTATGAGCAACTTGGCTGATAGAACAAATCTTGGGTTTGAATTCCTTCTGTATCTAAGATATCTGCAGACGCTTCAGGGCAACAATTCTTAGATAGTCTTCTTCAATTTCTATTATTCCTTCAAAACTGTTACTTTTCCTATTTGTGAATTGCATCTTTTGCAACGAAATAAGCTTCCATGGTTTACTATACCTTGCGCTGATTGCTTTGGTGTGGAAAAATCAAAAGAAAAGCTTAATAGGGGTGACTTTAAACTGGAAATAAACCTAATTCCATAAGTGGAAGAAAAGCTGTTTTAAACTGCAAATGTGTTTGCATGAAGAATTCAAAATACAATTTCTAAAACACTTTTCTGTAAGGCTTTTTTTATTCAGAAAACAGTAATTGAAGAAAATTTCATGTTTTCTCTAAATCTGAACAATGGTCCAAAGTCTGTTTAATTCACCTACTTTGAGTCCTCAATAGGACTATCGGACAAAAAAATGTATAGAAGCTAAATCTGTACTGTTTAACCTGTAATAAAATGTAAGTAGTTCTAGTAGCATTTCAAATTATTTTAATAAGAACTGGAAGAGGAATTGGATGGAGAAACTAATAATTCTTACTTAGAAGACATAAGCCATCCTTTCTGGTGGAATGAACCGTTCTTTTTGAGATGAAAAGTCAAATGTCAAAGATTCTTAAGACAAATCTTTTGCTTCCAATGTTTTAATATTACTGATTTCTTTCAAAGTATAGCAAAATATGATCTTTCACAGTAGTTAATTGCTGGTTACTGAAACACACAGAATGAAATTGTCGATGGTTTATTTTCTAAAGTCAATTAATGTTGAATTAAACTAGTTCATATTAATGGAACCAAATTTCAAAATGGAAAAGTTTCCTCAATATGTCATTATTCTTCAAACTTAACTAATGAAAATTGTGGTTTAAAATACGAAGTTTTCTTCTTCTTCCTTCCAATTCATCAGTGCTTTTGGTAATCTTCCATTCCTCCTACATCTCACATAACCCATACCATCTTAATCTTCTCTTCACAATTTCTTTTGCAATATGTTTTTGAACAATCTTCCTTATTAGTGTATTCCTTATCCTTTCCCATCTTGATTTCCTTGCAGCTCTTCTCAAAAAATCATCTGTAAGCTGTCTTGTTATCTCTTACTTATCGTCCATATTTGAACCCCACTTAGTACAAAAGTTTGAAAAAGATCTCTAAATTATTGTTATTGTTAGTAAATAACTGTTCCGTAAGACTGAATTAAGCAATCCAATCTCTTCCTATTCTCTTTTCAATTTCTATATATTTTTAATTATAGAAAATATAATTCTAAAAGTATTCGTTTTCATTTTTAGTTTCTTCAATTTCTAAATCTTCATCACTGTCTGTTCTGTCTTAGTTACATTTATTTTCTGATCCCATTTTTTTTATATTCCTACTTTATTTTCCTACATATCGAATCAATATCCTCCTTATCTTGAGTCAACGGCCAAACCACCCCAAAGAATATTAAAATATTTTATAATCATTATAGGAATACATTTTAAAGATATGATCGACGGAAAGAAAAAAATAATTAAAAAAAAAAACCAGAGAAAATTCAAAAACTAAAGAAAACAACTTTTGTGTTGATATTAAGTAACCTTCAATCATAGAAGAGCATCGAAAAATCTAAATCTAAAAATCGAATGTTTTTCTAATAAATTTCTCATCAACTGGTAGTAAGAATTATTTTAAATTACACAAATTAGTTTTCAAGGAACTCTTTTAAGCGATATGATTGTTTTGATTTATTATAAGTATCCATTAACTCACAACTTCTTCTAATTATTAATGAGTTTAGTTTTCTGTTTTTGAGAGATCATAATGTTCAGATGAATTTAAAAAATTATGTAGTTGCAATAAGAAATTCGCTGCTAACGCACCGATTTCTTGCGATACAGGAACTGCAGATACTTCAGAAACAAAGTGACCTCTATTCTAATTAGATACGTCCTGAAAATTCTTATTGCCCCTAGTTTCAATATGAATTATTTATCGGATCAGATTTCTGTTTAAGCAATTAGTTCGTTTAAAACAAACGAGTTTCAGTTATGAAATTAAAAAAACTGATTAAAAACGACATCGATACAAAGCGAAAAATACAATAAACAAATTTCATCTGAAAAAAAAAAAGATTTTTGACATATAAAACTTCAACACACTTAAAATAATTATAAAAACTTAAAGTTTTGTTAAGTTTTTATAATTATTTTAAGTGTGTTGTAGTTTTATATGTCAATTGTTTAATTTCACACACATAAAACCCTTTAACTAAAAAAGATTTTTATTTTTTCCTCTCAAAATGTTACTGACTGGAGAAATGCTGTTTCTAATCTCAAAGTTCTCAAACACCTAACTTTGTAAAAAGTTTAAATGAGCTCCCATTCGAATTATTCTTCAGTAAAAAAAATAAACTAAACTGTTACCTTGTCGTAAACCTGTGATTACGTGATCTTGGATTCTGAGATAATTTTCTCACAACCCGTGACCGCAACTGCTGTTTCATGACTTCGACACACAGACCCTTTCTGAGATCTGATCATTGATCGTAAGTCACGTGACTGTCGTTTGACCTAAGTAGATTAAATTGAAACTGTGAGCATCCTCAATACTACACCTAACATTTGCCGCCTTATTTGTATTTGCGTGTCATGTGGTTTAGGACAGAGATCGCCAAACCGTTGATCGCGAGCTACCAGTAGCTCGCGGGGATATTTTCGATAGCTCGCGTTAACGCTCCGGTTGGCTAACCTTGATTCCTCCACTGAGCTGACGCTGAAGACAACTGCTTGTTTCTCCCGCGCAACTGCCATTGTTCTAATGATGGCGCTTTCAAGCAAAATGCAAAAAACTTATCACTTTCATTCGGAATGGGAAACCAATTACTTCTTTACCCAATTTAAGAACAAATGTGTGTGTTTACTGGGCTTTGCAAGTGTATCAGTTGGGAAGAAACGTCACTTTAAAACCGTTCACGCAAGGATTGAAAAGGATTTCCCACTGAAAAGTGGGAAAGTTAAGGCAGCTAAAATCTAAACTTAATGCTCAACAATCAACTTTTTTAAAACCATTAAACAAGAATAAAGCAGCAACTGAGGCGTCATTCCGAGTTTCAAATATTATTGCACAGAATAAGAAACCATACAAAGACTGGGAAATAATCAAAACTGCATTTTTAGAAGCTGCAGATGCATTATTTGATAATTTCAAAAATAAAACTGAGATAATGTCTGCTATTAAATCTGTACAGCTTTCTTCAAATACAGTAATGAGAAGGGTTGAGGCTGTGAGTTCTGACATTACCTCACAACTTAAAACTGACTTTGATCGCTGCAGCTATTTCTCCCTGCAACTTGACGAATCGACTGGTGTTGTTGATACAGCTCAGTTGGCCGTTTTTGCAAGAATGGTTTTTGATAATTTCGAAACAAGAGAGGAGCTGGTAAAGATTATACCGTTAACAAGACGCACTACAGGACAGGGCATATTTTTTGCAGTTAAAGATCTTATCACCTCTGAAAAATATTCCTATAAATAAGTTGGTGGGCTTAGCAACTGATGGAGCTCCTGTGATGGTAGGCAGAGAGAAGGGATTCATAACCTTGTGTCGTAAAGACAACAGCTTTCCGAAATTTCTGTCTTATCAATGTGTAATACACCAGCAGTCACTGTGTGGAAAGTTTTTACACTATGAACAATGTAATGAAAACAGTCATAAAAATAGTGAACAAAGTTAGAGCACATGCAATTCAGAGTCGTTTGTTCAGAGCACTGACCGATGAACTAGATTGCCAGTATGGTGATCTACTGTTTCATACGGAAGTTCGTTGGCTTAGTAGAGGCAGAGTTTTACATTGTTTTCAAGAGTTGCTTCCTGCATTAGTAGAATTTTTGAAAGAACGAGGCGAATCCTTCCGTGAACTAGAAGATCCAGTTTGGCTGCAGGATTTTGCTTTTCTCGCAGAATTCACCGAAAAGTTAAATATCCTTAACCTGCAGTTTCAAGATAAGGATAAAGATATTGGCGGAGGAATTTCAGATGTTGTTTCATTCTCAAAAAAGCTGGGAAAAAAATATCATCCAAGGTGAATACAAACACTTTGCCTGTTTGAAACAAACCCTTGACAAGCAAGGGTCTTCAACGCCTCCTTACAACAGCAAACAATACGTTGAAATTATTTCAGATTTGAGAAGTGAATCCAACAAACGCTTCTAACATTTCAAAAGGATTTCAATTGTTGCAGTTTGTCAAATCGCCCTTTATAGAGATTGATGCTGAAGAGTTCTCTACTTGTGTCATGGAGCATTTTGATTTTCAAGAAGACAATGCTGCAGTGGAGTTGGAAATGATTGATTTTCAAAATGATTTATCTGTAAAATCGGCTTCTTCAAGCTCTGAAAATATTTGGCCCCTTGTTCCTAAAGAAAAATACCCCAATTTTGGTCCAGGTTGGTTTCAAAGTGAAGGCAATGTTCAGCTCTGCATATCTGTGTGAGGATTCTTTTTCCAGTATGAAATTTATTAAAAATAAGTACAGAAACGGACTCACTGATGAAAACTTGGACAATTGTATTCGAATGGCAGCCATTACCTACTCTCCCAACATTAAAAAAAACTTGTTGATGACAAAAAAAGAGTTCTATCCTTCTCATTGAAGTTTATAAGTCTGATAAAAAATCTGTCCTTACATTTGTTATGTATTACTAACTATACTTAAATTTCTTTTTTATATACAATTCAATTTCTTTTTGTTATATACAATTTAATTAAAATTGATTTCATATTTACTAGAAATGTAAGTTTACAGGCAATAAACAAATGTAAGATTTTTTTAAAAAGTTGGTAGTTCTTTTGGTTGGTAGCTCACAGTAGGATTTAAAAACGGTATGATAGCTCAGAAGCTTCATATGTTTGGCGACTGGTTTAGGAGGAGGTAAACCAGAAAAAAAAATCAACTTTTCTTTGTATACAGAGATTCCTCAGAATTATTTTGTGAGTACATGTTGACTTTTTTGTTTTAGGCATATCCCCAATAACTGCTTCGTGTTACCACACCTTGACAGCCTTTTTTTCTTGCTTTCCTGTATTCTTTAGAGATACATATAAAACGGAGTTATTTTTCTAACTTGTGAGGACTTATTTATCTGAATTTGGAATTAACTTCAGTGATACTTGTTTTCCTAAATAATTCCTATATAAAGACATGTATTTTGGTATCTTTAGCACCAGTGTAAATAAAATTGAAAACTGATTTTTTTTAAGCCGAAAATTTACTAATATAATTACAATATAGCTTTTTTCTATTTTATTTTATTTATTTTTTTTTCATAAAAACTATTTTCTGAACTGTTTAGTTTACGTGTTTAAAATTTCCAACTAACAGCAGCTATTTCATTTTGAAGAATAGAACTCTAATATCGATGATAAAATTCTTTATAAAAATGTGATCGACAGAAAGAAAAAAGATAAACTAAACAGAGAAAATTCAAAAGAGTATTTGTTTTCATCGTCTTATGCAATCTTCGAAATTAAAGCATCTAAATGTCTAAATCTAAAAAAATACGATTTTTTAAAAATAAATTTCTTATTAATTGATTGTAAGATGTTTCTTTAATTTAAAAAGTAACTGAGATGAATTTTGTAGATTTTAAAGAGCACTTTTAAATGAGGTAATTGTTTTGATTCATATCTAATATTCTAGGAGCGTGAATGAACTACTAAGAAAACATCAAATTAAACGGAAAGTCCAGATTGTCTGCAAAATAAAAGGTTGAAATGACTCTGAAGGTTTCCTAATTATCCAAAAGTAGCATTAGCTATATTTTTGAATGGCAGGAAATACAGTGGCATTGTAAGGAATTCATACAAATATCTTAGATTGGAGATTTTTGTTGTAGAAGTATAGATGCCATTGATGGTGTCTCTAATTTGCCGATGAATGAAAGAAGATGGATAATCATTAAACATAAGGATGTTCCTAATAGTTTAAAGTTCTCTGATGAATAACTGCGCAGAATTTGAACAGAGGAAAGCTCTATTAACTGCCATGATGACGATATTTCTCTTGAATGCATGCGGGCAGACCGAGATGTAGTGAAGAGTAATACAGGGATTGGTAGGTTTGCGATAAACTGTCGTATGAAATTAGTTAATTGTTTTATTGATGGAAACATCCAGAAAGCGATTTATCCTCATACTTAATTTTAAATTTAATGTTTTCATGAATTCCCTCCTTAATGCTCCTGATATCAGACTGAATGCATAAATAAGCAAATCATTCACATAGAGTCAATAGAGGGGAATATGCATTTTCATATCATCAAATAGCAAAAAAGCAGTATATTCGACGTATCCCATACATATATCCGCCGACAAAGGCTGACGCCGATAAACGAATGAAAAGCTCATGTGACTGCCTGAACATTTTCTCATCGAAAGAAAAAAACATTCATGTTAAACAAGGCTTGAATCAGTTGTAATAAATTAGAAAGTGATGAAGAGTCCAAGAAGTTTACATAATGCTTATCAATAAAAAGTTTACATAATGCTTATCAATAGAAAAATATAGAGCTTTAGAAATTAAGTCAAAAGAAATGGACGTAAATTGGCGATGAATTTATAGTTTTTTAAATGCATTACTTTTATTTATTAATTTTTATAAATTAACAGACGCCTCTTGTTCAGAGCTCTATTATGTTTGACATAATAATTAGAGATGATGATTTATTAACTCACCATTGCAATTCAGACATTGGGTCGCTCTTCTTAGATTAATTATCGGATGTTTGAAAACATTATTTAAATTAAAA
>JAFIDM010076420.1:0-14868 GCA_023159025.1 Thereuonema tuberculata | reverse complement strand
GAATTTGAGAAAAAAAGAAGGAAAGAAGAAAGTGAGTTATTAAAAAGAAAAGATAAAATTTTATATTTTTACTGCTAAAATATTAAGTAGTTACCTTCTCACAACCTGTGTGTGGCTTGAATATTCGATAGTTCTTAAAAAAACGGACATGATTATAGCTTTCAAAGTGTAGAGGTGCTGTTCGTTACTAACTCTGAAAAACATTGGGTAAAGTTTTTGGAAAGAGCTGTATCGACCTTCCATTTCTTTGAAAAGTGGGTCATGGCTATCTGCTTCTTTTTTTTTTGAAAAACTCCTCCTCCTCTCTCTTTCAAACAAAGAGGAAAATATGATATTAAAAACAGACAAATTAGAAAAATATGGTTATTTGTAAAAAAATAAACAAAGAAAAAAGAGTTTACCTGATTATTAATTAATTTAATGAAATGCAGAG
This sequence comes from Thereuonema tuberculata, assembly GCA_023159025.1. Lineage (NCBI taxonomy): Eukaryota > Metazoa > Arthropoda > Chilopoda > Scutigeromorpha > Scutigeridae > Thereuonema > Thereuonema tuberculata. The sequence continues at coordinate 14,435 of JAFIDM010076420.1, read as the reverse complement.
TATTACAGTAGGATAAAAAGAATAATAAAACAAAAATAGTAAAATAGAGAAAAAAGAGTTTATTTAATTATTTTTTTTCAATGTTAATCATTTCAATGAATTAAAAACAAAATTCGTCATTATTTAAATAAAATAATTATCCCTTTTTGGTGGGAATACCGGCTTTTTTATCTTTTTTACGATTAAAAACAAATAATTTTTTGTATTTTTTTAATAATACTAAAAAATCATTAAATTATATGTAACAAATCGGATTTTTTTCATTGTTGATTCATTTTTTTGGCAGGGAATATTATTCGGCTGTTAGAGAATCTTAGTTTAATTGTTGATTCGTTTTTTTTTTCAAGTCATATCATCTCTTTTTTAATCGAAAAATATTCCTTTTTTTTGTTTTAATTTCCATTTTTCATTCTTAATTATATTTCTTAAATCAAAATTAAAAAAAGGGGTATCCCCAAAGCTGTCTAGACATATTTATTTAGGTCATGGCTACGAGAAAGTCGATGCACCTGGCGATGACGTCGCATATTGAATAATTCATAACCCCCCCCACCTAATCTCTTTTGAGAGTTTGATAAACAAACAGGTCTTTATTTTATTTATTTATAAAAAACTGTATAAAAATAGATTTTTATAAATAAATGCTTACAAAATATAATAAAATCATGCCTTTCTCCTTTTTTGGGGGGAGAAATTCAAAAAGAAAATATGAACTTTTAAAGAAAAAAAGATTCAGCAGTAACCTGTTATTCCTTTTCTTCCACCGAAAAAGTGGAATATCAGCTGTCACTGCCGAACCTTTATAAAACATTCGATGGAATGGACGACATTTATAGCAAGAATGCTTAATGATACAATTTTTGTGGCCTTTTTTTTAATTTAAACTACTTTTTTAATTCGTTTTCAAACTCTCCTTGATTATGCTTTGAAAAATGATTGCATCAGACACCTTATTATTTAATTTTTTAAATAGAATAGGTAAAATTATGAATGAATTGTGATATTATATTTTTTTCATTTACAAATTTATCAAGCAAAAAGCTATGCATTTTTTTTTAAAAAAGGAATACAATAACGTTTTCTTTGTTATTCGTTTTTCCAAATAATAAATATAAAAATAATTTTATATTAGATTTATTTTTGGATATTTATAAAAATGCTTTGTCTAGGGATGGTGAAAAAATGGTGCATTGTGGGAAATCATGACCTACTTTTTTTTAAATTTCTCTTGGCAACGAAAAATGATTTCTGATTGGCTGATGCGCTGAACATTCGAGGGGAGTTGTTTTTTAATTTTGAAAAGCTCTCATTGGCTGAAAAGCTATCAGACCGTTGACGCATTATTTTTTTTCTGTTTTGATTGGAGAAACACTGAAGACTGACAGTCGAATTCAATAAAAAATGGATGTGGAAATTATATTTAAACCGTGGTTTTTCCGAATAATCTCACTGTTTGTAGTGGCAGTAAATTGCTCAGCGCAATACTACCCGAGTTTAAGGATTGTTGCCACGAGCTTCCTCCCTCCACATCAAACAATGGCAGGCTCTAATTTTTATCAGCCGATCGACTTACAGGAAAAATTTGAACAGGCGATGCATCACGTCACTCCTACTCAGGTAATATACATGTATTTCTATTTTATTACTCTGTGTTTTTTTTTCTATTTATCGACTTATCGATTTTCCAAAAAAAAGATGAGTTATTATAAAAAAGTAATATTCTTTTTCTTGTTTTCTTTATCACCCTCCCAAAAAACCTTCTCATCCCTTCTTTTTATTTTCTTTCTTCTAAAAAATTCACATTGACCATCATTTTTCATTTAGATTCCCCCAGAATTTTTGAGTTTGGGAAACGGTATATATCTGAGAGTAGCTCCGTATAAGGGTATTCTGTTAGTAAATTTAAGAAAATTTTTCTATACTGGAACTTCTCTGCTCCCTTCTTCTTCTCAGGGAATATCACTTTCGGAAAAAGATACGCAAATTTTAGCATTCTCTGCTGTTGACATTAACCATTATGCAGCAACAGTTGAAGTACTGTACAATGATGGGCACACGGATCCTAAAAAGGTTCTCAATCTCACAAATAACAGAGTGCTGACCATAACTTATGATCCCATACTAAAACAGGCTCTTTTAAATTTCAGTCGTGATGGTAAACAAATTACGATTAATAGCGCCCAATGGCATGCTTTTGCACAACTCCTCACCGATGAGCTACCCCGCCTAATCCAATCTGTAAAGGAGACTATGAGATGTTCCTCACAATCCACACTCCCATCTGCAGTCAGCAATTATTCAGCTCCCATTCTCCAATCTGCTCTCATAACTAATCCTCCACAACCTTCCCAAAATCCGACTTTTCCTACCCCTTCAACCCCCGTTCTTCAATCAACAGCTCCTGCCGCAGGCCCCAGTGCAGCCGGTCCAGTCAAGCGAACTCGTCGGGCCCCCGTTCGTAAGCTGAAAATGCCCGGGTCTAAACAGGCATCACTGACACCCATCGATCCGAGATCAGCACCCGTTCAGGGATTGGACACCAACGATTTTGATTTTTCCCAAGTCAACATCGATCCTGCAATGTTCAGTGACGCCCAAGATCTGGACAAGCATTTGAACGAATCATAAAAGGTGTGGGAAAACCCAGTAAGTCACATCATATTTTTTTAGTTTTTTTTTCTTTTTTCCTCAATACACCTTCTTTTTTTTTTGAAAAAATAAACTCGTCAATGAATGAATCAGTCAATCAGATTAACTCTTTAGTAAAGTATTTAAAAAAGTGAATCAGATAGAAGTACATTGAACCCGGCATCATGTCAGATAAGGAAATAAAAAACATCGCGGCCCGATGGCTTCTCAAACCAGACGAGATTATACCTAGAATATCAACAGTCGAGCATGATTCCGATAATGAGTCGGCGCCAACCGTTCAATCAATTGCTGAAAGGTGGAATATCGATCCGAAACAAATTGCACCCGAACCGTTAAACACAAATAAAACTTTTGAAGATATTGCAGATAGATGGGGTGTCGAAATTAATACACTTCTAAGCGACTCTGAGGACGAATCTCTGAGTTCGGAGGGGGATACAGCCGAACCACTGCCAGCAAATGAAATTAGTGAATTTGATAATTGGCTGTTAGGTTTCATTAAAGTAAAACGCGTTATTGCTCGTCACTATATTCGGCGCTATAGAACTTTAGGGACTCAGTATGAAATTGAATTATCATGTCCTACATTAGAGGAAATAAGAACAAAGAGTGCAGAAGGTCGAAAATTGAATTTAATGTTTATTGTCGAACGCCTCTTTGAATTATTAATACAACAACTCACTTCAGAGTGCCTTCCTAACGACAGGATTGGCATTCAAATAAACAGTGATCAGTTAGAGTCGGCTGCTTATTTAACTTTCACTGCAAAGAAAGATTTTAAAGCAGAGTCTGTTCTTGAAATTATAGAATTGTTAGCACAATCAGGAAAAAGAATTGATTGGGCTAGTACTTTATCTGTACAGGTAACCTGTGTTTCGCCACCGGAGGGTGGAAGATTAAAAGGGCCGAGCAATCTTCGTATTCAGGAATGGGTAAAAAACAAGAAGTGTATCATCCAAATTCAAAATCGGTCCGATAAATTATGCCTCGCTCGCGCTCTGGTCGTTGCCATGGCTCAAATTAATAACTCTCCCGACATTCGGAAAATTAGAAGAAGTAATTCTTTTCAACTGAAGGAGGCAGTTAACCTTCACAGCAAGGCAGATGTCCCCAGAGGTTCCTGTGGGATACCAGAAATACAAAAATTTCAAACGTTTTTAAATCCGACCTACCAAATTATCATTATTTCTCATGAGATGGGGAATCAGGCTCTTTTCGTGGGTCCTCCGGCTGAGAAAAAGCTAATTCTTTTTCATTACAACGAACATTTCGCCGTTGTAACAAGTCTGACCGCTTTTTATAACTGTACTTATTTTTGCATGACTTGTTTCAAGCAATACAGTGCTAAAGATAGACATACCTGTTCCAAAATCTGTTTTGCATGTAAAAAATCGGGAGGTTATTGTTCTGTCGAGAATTATGTTCGCTGTGAGATCTGTAATCGATTTTTCAAATCTGCCAAGTGTTTCAAAAATCACAAAAGTATTTACAGTACGAAAGGCATTCTTATTTGTGACCAATTTCACCGATGCCGAACGTGTGGAATTACTATTGACAACAGTACGGGAACCGTCCATCTTTGTGGACATTATCGATGCCCCAACTGTAAACAGATCGTTCCTCTCGACCATTTATGCTATATTCAGCCAGTGGTTCTTTCCAGTAACGAAAAAGAAGATGAGAATCACTTCCTGTTATTTTACGATTTTGAATGTAGCAAAGAAAAAGATCTCGGCAATGGACGTATCGAACATATACCTAATTTATGCGTAGTGAAATTCTGTTGCACGAAATGTGTCGACAGTCCATCAGATGATTGTGAGAACTGCACTGCTCCAAAGCTGAGGATTTTCAAAGGAGAAACAGCATGTAGAGATTTTTGTGAATGGCTTTTTGAAACCTTTGAATATGAACATGTCTCCGCCATAGCTCATAATGCTAGTGGCTATGATTCTTATTTCATCATTCAATACATGTTGAAATGTAATCAAAAACCTAAAAAAGTTATTTATAATGGAAACAAACTGCTCTTTCTTCAATGGAAAAATATTCGATTTCTCGACTTGTTCGCCTTTATCCCGATGGCTCTAAAAAAATTACCCAAGGCATTTGGTTTGGATAGCAGTCGACTATTAAAAGGTTATTTTCCCTATCTATTCAATCTAGCTGAAAATTGGAATTATCGAGGATCCTATCCTTCTTTGGAATATTATGATGTTGGCAGTATGATGCCGGAGGAACGTGACGCACTCATCCGATGGTACAATGAACAAAAAGATGAAATATTTGATTTTCAAAAAGAAATACTCGACTATTGCATTATGGATGTAGAGATCCTGAGTGCAGTGGCTTTGAAATTTCGCGAAGTTTTTACTTCAACCATAGGTAGCTGTCCGTTTCAGACGGGGATTACAATAGCCAGTGTTTGCAATCGTGTTTTTCGGGCGAAATTTTTAAAACCAGAAACAATTGCACTCATCCCTCATAACGGGTTTTACAAAAATGCCAAACGCTATAGTAAGATAAGCATCGAGTGGCTAGAGTTTGAATCACGCCAACGCAATGAATTCATTCAACATGCTTTAAATCAAGGTGAAAAATTCATCCCTGAATGTCGTCTTTACGTTGACGGTTTTTCGGAAAAGTCCAGAACTGTTTTTCAATTTCAGGGATGTTGGATGCACGGTTGTGAAAAATGTTACAGAAATAGACTTATGCTCCACCCCCATCGGGGTATGACGATTCAGGAAATATTTGATTTAACACTTGAAAATGTCCAGAGATTGCAATCCTGTGGCTACACAGTGGTAGAAATGTGGGAATGCGATTTTCGCACTAGATTAAAGACAGATGTGGAATTGAGCGAGTTTGTAAAAGAGTTATGTATAATGCCTCCTCTGACACCAGATCAAAGTTACTTTGGCGGAAGGGTTGAGGGTTTTAAACTCTTCCACGAGATAGAACCGGACGAGGAAATTATTTATATAGACTTCATTTCATTGTATCCATTGGTTTTGAAAAAGGATATTTATCCTTTAGGCTACCCTGAAATTTTAACAGAATTTGATTCAACTGATATTTCCAATTTTTGTGGAATAGTGCAATGCAGTATTCTCCCACCGAGAGGACTCTACATACCAGTATTGCCCCACCGTTACAACAAAAAACTGTACTTTCCACTGTGTAAAAAATGTGTCGAGTTGAAATCTTCTACAAAGTGCGAACACAATGAACAGGAACGGATCTTAACCGGTGCCTGGGTCACTTTTGAACTCCAACTTGCTTTGGAGAAAGGTTACATGATCAAAAAAATATTTCAAGTTTGGAATTTTTCAAAAACAACGCAGCTCGACCCCGAAACGGGACAGGGAGGCTTGTTTACAGAATACGTAAATACTTTTCTTAAAATCAAGCAGGAAAGTGATGGCTACCCATCATATTGTCAGACAGAGGATCAAAAGAAGGCGTACATCGATGAATATGCCCGAAATGAGGGGATAACTTTGGATCCTGACCGAATTCAGAAAAATCATCCATTACGAACCATTGCAAAGATTTGTCTGAATTCGATTTATGGGAAATTTGCACAGCGAGTTACGAAGAGTAAAACAGACTATATAGAAAAACCAGAAACGTATTTTGACTATGTTTTCAGTGACAAGAAAATTGTTAAAAATGTCACTTTTTTTCACGATCGAATTGCACAATTGGAATGGGTCGAAAATACTGAACAAATTGAAGATCTTTTGCTAGGAAGTCACACAAACGTTGTTATTAGTGCGTTTATTACAGCTCAAGCGAGAATTAGACTCTATCGTGAAATGGAAAAATTCGGCACATCAGTTCTTTACTGTGATACCGATAGCATTTTTGCTGTTGTCAAGAAACAATCATCTGTTTTATCCAATGTACCCATTGGAAATTTTCTTGGAAATCTCACGAATGAAATCCATAAAGACCACGGGGAGAATTTATGATAGATATGTTTTGCACCGCAGGAGCAAAAAATTACGGTTACCGTGTTTCTTCGAAGAATTCAGACAAAGCATCACAAATTGTGTTAAAAATTCGTGGTTTCTCTTTAAATTATGAAACTCGTGAAAAAATAAATTTGGATTTGCTCAAGTTCATGGTCGATGAACTGATTCAGAATAATGATAATAATAATGACAATGCAGAGCCATTGACCCAAGTTCCTATCTTTACACGAGGAAAAATTCGAAGAACGAAAAAACGGAAAATCGTTTCTCAGGACGAGATCAAGATGTACCGAGCCGTCTTTGATAAGCGAGTGATTGTTCCTGGACAATATCAAACCCTCCCCTACGGTTATTGAGTGTGGAGACCTGGAAAAAAAGACAACCATCCATTCTGTTCAAAAAACAAAGAATGTTGTATACATCCCAGTCCCTAAAAATGGAATCGGTAAGATTGAGCACTTTTCACAACTGGCCTGTATCTTATATCCAGGCAAAAGATTTAGCAAAAGCAGGTTTTATTTATATTCAATGTAATGATAAAGTGCAGTGTGTGTTTTGTTGGGGTATTTTAGCTAGTTGGGAACGCCATGATTCCCCGATGTCTGAACATTGTAAATATTTCCCTGGTTGCCCGTTTGTCCTGGGTCTGGATGTTGGCAATATTGCAAACTTGTGAAGAGGAAAAAAAAAAACAAAGATCCTCAACTTTTTTTGCATGTTACGTCATGTCTTTCTTCATGTTTTGCATGTCACGACATGTATTTCCTGTTTTTTGCATGTCGTGACATGCATTTTTTCGCCAAAACAATACCGACACCTGCACAGGGTAGGACGGACTTTTTTCCATCCCTCAACGTATTATTTTTTTGATCTTATCGAAACAAAAAAAGATACATTTACAATGTCTGAATATGAATTTATTCATAGTAGGGAATTCAAATTTAAACACCCGTTCAATTGTATCTTGAGCGGGGCTAGTGGAACGGGTAAGACCGAGTTTTCAAAAAAGTTTCTAAAGTATAAAGAGGATATGATTGATCAACCTCCAACGGAGATTTATTGGCATTACGGTGTGCATCAGCCATGGTTCAGTGAATTTACTGGGATGGTTAAATTTCAAGAGGGTGTACCTGACGTGAAAAAGTTTGATTCGGTCACTCCAAAATTAGTGATTATTGATGATTTGATGGGGGTAGAAAATAATGCGCTTGAACCTTTATTTACTAAATACAGCCATCACAAAAATTGTAGCGTTATGTACATGGTTCAAAATTTATTTCATAAAGGTGGTGCCCACCGCACAATCAGCTTAAACACTCACTATTTTGTCCTCTTTAAAAACGTACGGGATTTATCTCAGATAATGTTCTTTGCCAGACAATTATTTCCGAAAAATGAAAAATTTCTTGTGGAGGCCTACCGAGATGCAACACAGGAACCCTATTCCTATTTGTTATTGGATTTGAAACCCAACACTATGGAGGGGGTGCGTTTCCGCACTGGAATATTTCCTGACGAGTCATTGGGTATTTATCGACCAATCAGAAAATAGCTTTTGAAATCGTTAGGAATATTATTAGCGAAAAAAATGAAACCGGTCGAGGCGAGAGAAAAAATTTTTGGAATGGGATATGGAAATGGACAGTCAGAGAGATGGCACCTTCGAAGCGGGCTCCTCATAGACTTGTGAAATACGGACGCATTTTACAGGCAATTCCTCAATTTTCACCTCGCCAAATTAGAGCTGTTATCAAAGAAGGTAATTCCGACTTTATTCGTTGTTTATCCGAATGTGTGGGTAATGTTTTGCGTGGGAACGTTCCTGTGACCCCCTATCAAAAACGAAAACTATCTTGTCACAAGAAAACACTTAGGTTGATTGGCACATCAAAATTACCCATTCACAAAAAAAAGTCAATTCTCGTACAGAAAGGTTCGGGACTTTTACCCTTCATCATTCCCGCTCTGGCAGGACTATTCGGTGGCATGCTCGGTAGCAATCGATGAAGGAATGGAACACGGTAAAAAATTTGTTGTTTTACCAGAAGATCTCGCCTCACAAATGCTGAGAGGGTCCACACAAAAATACGACCCGTCTCAAAATATTATACAGAAACTATCCTCTTTGGAAAAAGAACTCGATCATCTTTTAAACGACAGCACTTTACCGAATGATTTAAAAATTAAATTAGTTAATAATATACAGCAGCGTTTTCAAACATTTTATAATCAGAACAAAAGCAGACTGCACGATCCTGTTTTACAGTCAATGACCGCGAATGTGACGTCAGACAGTGCCGACGTGAAAACCGATACGCCACAGGAAAAAAAAGAAATTCAAACTCCGTCAGGTGTTAGTTGGGAAGATGCGGTTTTGACTCGCATGCCTACATTCTATCTGCCTTTTGCAAAAAAATTGTTGGAACGTTTTAAAGCACTGCCCAACGCGGGATGGGATTCTAAAACGGGAGAATTGATGATTCGAGGTGAAAACATTTCTCAAAGTAGTATTTTTGATTTAATGAATCATTTGGTGAAGCAGAGCAAAAGAACCCCGATTGGCTGGATTCAATTCCGTAATCTTTTAACTTCCATTCCGTTATCAAAAGAGGACGTCCCAAACAATAAACAGTGGAAAATTATTTCAAAATTACAAGTTCCCACAGCCAAAAAGAAAAACGGAAATACAAAAATAGGCGTACAGTCAGGGCAGGGAAAATGGCAGTCTTATCCTCAGCTGTGGAAAAATTATTGAGATCAATTTATTTCGATCCAAAACATCCAGCATCATTTGACGGAGTACAAAAATTATACAGGGCAGCCAGATCGCGAAATAAATCCATTACCCTGATTCAAGTTAAACAGTGGTTGAAAAGACATGATAACTACACTCTTTTTAAACCGGCTCGGAAAAATTTCCCACGTGGGAAAACAAAAGTGTCCGTTATGAACGAACAGTGGCAGGCAGATCTTATTGATATGCAAAAACAGGCAAAATTTAATGACGGCTTTCGATTTTTACTCGTCGTCATAGACATTCTATCGAAACGCGCTTTTGTAGTACCGTTGAAAAACAAAACCGGAGTTAGTATAACCAAAGCCTTTGAGCATCTTTTTAAGACGGAGGACGTTGACCCGCCTGATCGTTTACAAACCGATAAAGGGCGTGAATTTGTCAACAAAACCTTTCAGACATTTCTAAAAGAACACAATGTTCACTTTTTTACATCACAAGATCCAGTTGTTAAAGCTTCAGTTGCCGAAAGATTTGTGAGAACGTTTCGGTCAAAACTTTTCAAATATTTTCATTTTACTGGCTCTTTTCGCTATGTTGATGCTTTAAAAGATTTGGTGGATGCCTACAATAACAGTTTTCATTCGAGTATTGGTATGGCTCCAAACGACGTAACCGGTTCGAACCAGCATCTTGTATGGCAGCGCCTCTACGGAAAAACTCCGAATACGTCACGACGACGACCGCCAAACGTGTCATTTAAGACAGGTCAACAGGTACGTATTAGTTCGGCAAGACGATCATTCCAAAAGGCGTTCGAGGGTTTGTGGACTCCTGAAATTTTTACAGTTTCAGAGATTGTATCAAAGAGAAGCCCGCAAGTGTATCGTGTGAAAGACGGGTCGGGTGAACCAATACGTGGAACTTTTTACCCTTGGGAATTACAATCTATTGAAAAAGGCGAAGATAGTTTCTATCCCATTGAGAAAATTCTTAAGGAAAAAGGACGAGGAAATAAGAAGGAATATTTAGTTCGCTGGCAGGGATACAGTCCCGCTTTCGATAGCTGGGTTAAAATTGGGGATTTACAGCATATTTCCAGTACCTAAACAACAAAAAATGGATGAATTTTATCTGACACTTCCGAGCAATTCAAGCACGTCCTTTTTTCCGAAAAACACAATTTCCACTTTAACAACCAAACTACCAAAAAGATTTGAATTAAAAGAACCCTATGAATGTGCCCTTGCCGAAGTTAGTTATCAACACAGTTGGTACAACATAAGGGTAATGATGGCGTGTTTCGAGTTATAAGTTATCCCTCTTTCCGTGTTACCATTCCATTAAAACCACATTTTAAAAGCGCTGACAAATTCATTCGTAAAATTACAGCCAGTATTCAAGAGCATCCCATAGAAAAACTTTCCAACGAGGTAATGTTTTTGCTAGTTTTCAATCGTGTTATCGTTTCCCTGCCGCGCGGAGCAGAAATTCGAATGTGCCTGCCTCTGGCTCAGTTGTTAGGTTTTACTCAGCCTGATCTTTTACGAGTGTCGGATGAGGAAAATTCAAAGCAAACCTTCGTTGTATTTAAAGAAAGTGCAACAGCCAAAGACACACCCACCTTTACAGATATAGATCTTTCGAAAGCCCCCTTCTTTTTCGACTTTGAATTACAAGAAGCAAGTTCTTCGGTCATTAACGAATTCAAAATTCCTCAGGGATATTATTCGAATGCAGCACACCTAACTCAGTTAATGTCAGCTCGTATTAAAGATCGTTTTCGTTACGAGGAGGAAAGAACGCCGGTTCAATTCACCTACAATAATATCACTCATAGAATCACTCTTGAAATAACAGGTTATTTTAAAGTAATTTTAACTCGCGAACTATCAGAACTGTTAGGTTTTCTCGGCCAGACAGAATTCCTTCAAACCATAGAGGCTGGTTCGGTCATTGACTTGAACGGGGGTTTTTATTCCATTTATATCTATTCAGATCTGATTGACAATTCAATTGTTGGCGATGTAATGGCTCCCCTTTTACGCACGGTGCAAATTCGTGGCAAAGATGGTGACTTGATAACAGAGTCCTATACCAATTTGTTTTATAGACCCCTATTGCGTCATTCATTCGATACAATTACAATATATTTGAGAAATGACATTGGCCTTCCTGTGGCTTTCCAGAGGGGGAGAACTACATTAACCCTGCATTTTCGTAAAATACGACAATAAGAGGTAAAGCCAACAAAACATTTTGATTGGTGAAAAAACTCCAACCTTACCCCAACCCCCCACCCCACACCTTTCCCCTTACCCTAGTGCAGTTAATAAAAGAAAAAAAGTGTGACTCATTTGTGTTCCGGAAAGAGATGCATTCGATACGGTACAATCCCCGCTCTTGTATTTGCTACTATGCAAATCAAATTGGCGGATCGGAATACACCAACAGTGTACCGTTCTACAGTGGTGTTCGTTATCAAAGAGGTGGTGGAATTGGCAGTGTGTTTAAATCATTATTTCGTTGGGCAAAACCAGTGTTAAAAAAGTTCGCCTACTCGGCAGGTCGTTACGCCCTAAGAAGCGGTAATCGCATTCTGGATGACATTGAACAGGGTGAAACGTTTCAAAACGCCACCAAAAAACAGCTTCAGCAGACATTGAAAGACGTAACTTCCGGCCAAACAGGAAGCGGAGCTGGACTTGGTAGGTTGTATGACAGGCGCAAGTGGCTCAGTGCATTCACCGACCAATCCGGTGACAGGTCATTGTCAAGGACGGTCGTTGATGCAGGGAGAAAAAGAAGGAAAACAACGGTAACAGTGCGTCGGCAGCGTTCTCGTACCAGCACCACCACCAAAAGAAAGCAGAAAAAGAAGACTACATCCAAAAAAGTAAAAAAGAAAAATTCAAAAAAACAACAGCGAGGGCAATCTCCAAAGGACATTTTTGATTCCTGAAAAAAGAAATGGCTGGTGAGGGACAATTAATTCATTGCAAGTCTGAGGAGAGTTTTAAAAACGAATTAGATCTTTTCACTCTCCCTCCAACACAGGTCGTTATTCAGAATAGAGCCGACGTTGAATATCACCCGATTGCCTCCATCACCGAAACGGGACCCATTGAATTCGTGATCGCCGGTGCTGGCGAGGAATATTTGGACTTATCAAAAACTCTCCTCAGTGTGCGTCTGAAAATAGTGAAAGGCGGTGATTTGACACCCATAGGGGAAGGAGACAAGATCAGCACAGTTAATCTAATACTTCATTCACTATTCACTCAAGTCGATGTCTACTTGGGTGATAAACTTGTTTCTGCCTCGGACAATTGCTACCCCTATCGTGCTTACATCGAATCCTTTTTAAATTACGGCCTCGACAGTAAAAAGACTCTGCTATCTGTTGCCGGATGGTACGAAGACAAGGCGGGTCAATTCAACGACCTCGATCCGCTCGCAGCCAATAGCAATCCAGGACTCAAAGAACGTCACTCGCTCGTGAGTGGTGGAAACACCGTCGAACTGCAGGGCAGTCTTCACGGTGATATCTTCAGACAGAACAAACTGATTCTTAACAAGGTGAACGTTCGAGTCCGTCTGATTCGAAGTAAGAATCAGTTTGTGCTCCTATCGCCAGATGAAAAAGCCGATTACAAAGTGGTCATCGAAAGTGCTTCCCTACATGTGCGAAAAGTGAATGTTATTCCAACAGTTCAAATTGCCCATACGAGAATTTTGAACTCTACACCTGCCAAGTACCCCATTACCCGTGTCGAATGCAAAATTTTTTCCATCCCGACTGGTAGTCTTCAGGGAAACCTCGACAATGCCTTCATCGGCAAATTCCCAAGAGAATTATCTTGGGTTTAGTGAAAAACAGTGCCTTCAATGGATCTTACAAGGAGAATCCGTTCTTGTTTCATCATTTCAACGTGAATCACCTTGTGCTATCAGTGGACGGTCGAAATGTTCCCAGTCAACCGCTCCGACCCGATTATGATAAAAAACTCTATGCTAGAAATTATCTCTCTCTGTTAACCACAACAGGACGGTACATGGATGATGCAGGACTGGGAATTGACTATAAATCTTATTCCGAGGGATCGACCTTATACGGATTTGATCTATCGCCTGACCTGGCAGGTGGTGGTGAACATTTTCAATTGACCGAGCACGGTACAGTCCGTATAGACGTTCGATTCAAAGTTCCACTGGAACACACGGTGAATGTGTTTGTGTATGCAGAGTTCCAAAAAATCATTGAAATAGACAATAGCAGAAACATCTTAATGGACTAAAAAAGAAAATGAACACATTACAAATCAGTTCTCTGTTAAGTTCGCATCCCGAGACGAGCAGCAAATTTGGGGGAGTATACGCTTGCGATAGACTTCCAGTAAAGGCTTTACACCAGGCGTATGTTGTGAACTTGGACAATCATTCAAAGCCGGGTTCTCATTGGGTCGCCCTGTATTTCCAACCACGAACATCAAGTGTGTATTACTTTGATTCCTACGGTAATCCAATACGTAATCCTTTCATTAGACAATTTATTTGGAAAAACGCAAAACGACTTCGAGAAAGTCGTGTTGTTATTCAGGGACCTTATACCCAAACTTGTGGTGCCTACTGTATTTATTTTATACTACTTATGATTCGTGGTTTTTCTTATAGCGAATTTCTCGACATGTTCACACCGAGAAAAGACATTAACGATTTTATCTTATTCAATAGACTTAGAGAACATTTCGGTGAACAACTTCGTGAAATTCGAAGAAATCAGCCCGTGGTCTGTTCCACAACCCAATCGTGTAAGGCCTTACTGAGTCTATCACCATCTGATGATAAAGAAAAGAAACAGTAAAAAAAGAAAAGAAAAAAAGAAAATGTAAAAATGATGTAATAATTTTTTGTACTTATTCTTTTTTGGGGGAAAAAGATTAATAAATTCTGGTGTTGGTTGTATAAATATATTCATGTAATATTCACGTTGTCATGTATTACAATTTGTTATTTTTTTCTTGTAGAAAAGAAAAAATGGATGAGTTATTTTACTCTCTAGTCCATTT
>JAFIDM010076419.1:0-14869 GCA_023159025.1 Thereuonema tuberculata | reverse complement strand
TTCCCTTTTGAGATCTGATTGCAGGACTTATTTTTTGCCAATGAATTATTCCAGTTTTAAGAACTCAAAAAAAAAAAAAAACAGCAATTTTTTGTTTTAGTTCTGATGAAATTAATTTCTTTAAATGTAATTATTAGGCATGGTCTTCATAAAGAGTGTTTTGTATATTGCTTAATATACAGTACATAGTTTTTATTGTGTTCTTGTTTGATTAAGGTTTCATCATTTCTTTTGTTTTTTTTAATAAATACCTTCTAATTGAAAGCTATCTGGCGGAAAGCTTAAAAAATTCAATGCTTGGTGCTTTGTGATACAATAGCTAATTACTGTAATCATTATTTGCAGGTTGACAAAAGTGTATTTGAACAAGCATTGTTAAGACTGAATCGGGAAGAATTTGTAGACTTATTCTTGGACCAGGGATTTCAAGTGCACAAATTTCTGACTGAGAAGCGACTGAAACGTCTGTTTGATAGGGCAGAGTCACCACAATTTTTCCATATGGTTTGCTGGGAAGTAATCTTAGGACATGGTGATGTAAGTTTACAAGTTATATATGTGTCAATTATTAAAAATCCTATGGCAATAATTGAGATCCAAGATCCTATATCTTGAATATAAAACTATGTCATAAATCATTGATTTCCAAGAGTAACTTAGCTTGCCTTTTCAATTTCAAATGCCTGGCAAAGTTCATTTATTGTCATTTTCAGGTCCAAAAAAAGAACAAACGCTGAAAGCAGATTGCTATTATTCACTGTTCAAAGATGATCTTATTAAAGTTCTATTTAAAAATCACATTAATGTAGATTACAAATATATCAGTTTAAATTTACTGGGATATCACAATGGATTTAATTACTGTAGTTTATTTCCTTTAATTAATTTAGTTTACATAATCACTTACTTCATTTCAACTCACAAAAAAAAAGTACTTTAGTGTTTAGAAAAGAAAAGTAAGATGTTTTAACAATAGATCAAAAAATAAAAAAATAAAACGTTGAGTCCTTTTCTAAATGGAAGAGAGGGATACAAACAAAACGATGAACTTTCCAACCAAAAAAAAAGTCCAAAATCCTAGATTTTTCCATTTTTGAATGGGGGGGGGGGGGGGGTTACAACCGTACCGACATCCTCCTCTCAGTACACCAATGAAACTATTCTTTGAATCTTTATTATCATGGGTAAGTTTCTCCCACCTTTTATGATCATATTCCAGAGATGTCAAAATTAAGATTTGGAAGTTTGCCAAGTTTTATCTGCTATAGATTTTCTCGGGATCTTTAATTCATTACATCATACACTTCTACATTTTTTTTTTGCTATTGCCAGGAACAAGAATCGAAAATGCAGGTATTGGCAAGTCTGCTTCTCCATACTCAGTACTTGTTTCCGATCAAGGAAATCAGTTTCACTCATGTTGTGTTAATTCACGATTTCAATGTAGGTAGAGCTTCTCAGACATTCTTAAACAAAAAATCTCACCAGTTAAAATCTAATCAAGTCTTTGGATAACAAGATATCCTTATTGGTTTCTTCTAGTTCCAAAATAGTTGAGATTTCTTCCAAGCTCCTTATAGTTGCTGCTGATCTGATGGTTCTTGACTTTTCTCGGAATTGAATGAATTCTACCTAGTCCTTCATAATCTAAACCCCTTGACTACTGTTGGGTGAATCAATAGTTAATAATAGAATTACCTGAATTTATATAGAGTGGTACCTCAACATACAAATTTAATTCATTCCGTGAAGATCGTCGTATATCAAAAAAATCGTATATCAAATCAATTTTTCCCATAGAAATTAATGGAAATAGAATTAATTTGTTCCAGTGATAGGAATTTACCCCCAAAAAAATAATTAACATGCTTTAAATACCAACCAAATATAGATTTAATATAAGATAAATACAATGTTTATTGTACGCATGATATAAATGTACTATATTTTTTTACTAAATGTACTATTTTTTTACTTACACTAAGACTAATCGCTATCACTGCCACTCTCACGTCTGGACCTTTTGGCCTCAGTTGCAGTTGGTGTATCGCCACTAAGACGTGATCTTTTCCAAAGGAAATGATCAAGAGAGATCTGTTTCTGTCTCTTTTTTAGAATGTTTCTAAAATGAGCAAGACACGTGTCATTGAACAATGCACTGGCTCTCCCTGTAGACAATTTCTCCGGGTGTCTCTTTTCAACAAAATCGGACACTTCTTGCCACTTAGCAAGGATATCACGAATTTCACGTGAAGATAGCACCTCCTCTTTCTCGACCCCCTCCTCACTGCTGAGTTCCTTCATCATCTCTTGTAACTTCTTCAGCTCCTCTGTAGTGAGTTCTTCTGCATGCTTCTGCACCAGATCCACAACATCTAGCTGTACTAGCTATTCGTATATCAAAAATATCTTCGTATTTCGAGGCGTAAATTATATGAAAATTTTCGTCGTATATCAAAAAAATCGTATGTTGGGGCATTCGTATGTCAAGGTATTACTGTATTGTAAATATCTAGTAAAATAAAGATAAACACAAATTAGATGCATTTCACTTTTAATAGAATTTGAAACCTTTTTATTTGCTACTGCAATATATACCAGTTTTTATTTTTCAGTCACATTTTTTACAGCAGATTTGCAAGCTACTATGCGATGTAATAGGAGGCATTCTTGGGGAATTGAAGAATTCTTTGTGAATTTTAAATGCATTGTAATCCTGGATTATAAACGAACTGGGGAGGTTTTATTTTTTTACCTGATTCCTCTTGTAGTTTTTTCTTCTTTACTCATATGATGCAGTCGATCATTGTTTTTAAAACTTTTTTGTTTCTGCATTCATCCTCATTATCTAGATTATTCTTCCTATTATCATTTTGGCGTAACTTTACTTGTGTTGATGACTTTTCTTTGTCTTTTATCTTTTTTCATGATCCTTAATCCTTCTGTTTTACAATTTTGCCATTTTGTGGGCAGATGTCGCATTACTTTTTTGTGGGAGATGTTATTTCTTTCTAATTTTTTGCTTTTATATTATGTCACAGTTATATATTTATTTAAATTGCACTTCAATATACAAAGATGTCTTGTTTTTCAAAACTAAAAAGAATGGCTTTGTTGAAGCTATTTTTGATTGCTGAAGCAGGTGAAGGTGTTGAACCTTTGACCAGTTTTCACTAAATGAATTTTCTAATTTTTTGTACTCAAGTAAATCCTTACCTGAATGGATACATGTGATCTTCACGCATCTTGCCATCAACTGCATGTGTTTTATATATTATATTTTGAATATAAGTATTTTATTTTTATTTTACAAAAAAACTATACCTTGTGGTCAAAGGTACAACAACATGTTGTATCTTTGACCGGAGGGTATTGTACCTTTGACCAGGTGGTAGTAGAAACTGACAGTTAGATACGAGTTATTTAATTAACATTTTTATTCAGAAATGTATACATTTGGCAAATATATGCAATTCAAAGTAGAATAATAAAACATGAAATAAATCCTAATGGCTTAAGAAGCCTACTCCTGCCCGTTTACTCTACATTATACAATGAAAAATCAATGTCTATCTCCAAAAGATAGATATTCTTTTAGTCGAGCTGTGCAGCCAGCTGTGGTTGGATTTAGTAGCCTGGCCACAATATCTTATAGTTCTATGTCGTAGAGCTGGTTATCTTCTGGATGAATTTCGCCATCTTCGGTAGTTTTTTCAAATACAGTGGAGCACCGTTTATACGTTTCTCGTTTATATGTTTTTATCGTTTATACATTTTTTTGAATGGTCCCGGCAAAATCCAATGCATATTAACATTAAATAATTTCATTTATACGTTTTTCTGAAATCGCAAATTTCATTTATACGTTTTTTTCAAGAACTCGAGAAGAGAGAAAATGCGCATTTCAATCTCAGATTCCCACCTGTCGATTGTCCAGTCTTAGAAAATTGCACTAAAAAACTCTGCCATGTTTTCAACAAGCTTTGGCGGGTTTTAACACCATGCAAGCATACTTCATTAGCAGTGATTTAAATGATAAAAGCTGGCACTTATAACTGTGCACAATGAACTTTTTTCTGTGCATTCCAAAAAAGCCCCTCCACCTAAAATAACAAAATATTTTTATCACATTGCTGCAGAAGCTTCATTTTGTAGTTTAAAATTCATCTCTTGAACTTCAAGTAAACTCCCAAATTTAAAATCCTGTAGGCCAATTTTTTTTAAGTCATCTTCCAATCTATTCTTGATCAATTTTGTTAACACTCGCTATCAAAGGCATATATTACAAGTAATAATATAGGCTTGTAATATAGGCCTTTGATAGCGAGTGTTAACAAAATTGATTGATAATAGATTGGAAGATGACTTAAGAAAAATTGGCCTACAGGATTTTAAATTTGGGAGTTTATTTGAAGTTCAAGAGATGAATTTTAAACTACAACAAAATATTTTGGAAATGCTGAATGAATATGAATAGTACTAGTTGTACATTCGGAATAAAAAGTTTAGTATTACTTACCTCTTGTATTTCATTTTCATGTAATGTTTTAATTTACCTCTGACTTTTTATTGTTGGTTATTATGAAATTGTTCGTAACTTTTGTGAATTTCGTTTATACGTTTTTTTCATTTATACGTTTTTTTTTCTCAGTCCCTTGAAAAACGTATAAACGGTGCTCCACTGTATTTAACTTTAAAATAATCACTGCTGCTTCCTTTATTTGGGCCATAAAGTATTTGTTTTTATTTTTTTTGTTTTTTTTGTCAGCTTGACAAGAACATAACTTTCTTCAACTAAATCTTCTTTTTCAAAGTTTAATTCCTTCTCCAACTCATGGCATTCATCTGAAAGATCGAAAACACTTTGCCCTGATGAATATTCAACATCAGACGCAAAGTCGTGGACAAACAATCAATTGTTTACTTTCTTTGGGTAAGATATGGTAAAAAAATAAAAATTTGGCAGAAATTATTTAAATTTCCATCTTACTTTATGCTAAAATGACTGTAAGTAAAAACATTTACATATTATTAAGTAATGTTGTACCTTTGACCTGATCAGAGGAACAACACCCTGCTGTGGTCAAAGGTACAACATCAGTCAAACTTACGTTTCACGCCATGCTACAATTTTTAGGTTAATCCAGTTATCTTAAAAGTCCTAACAATTAATCTACAGGCATACATGTATTACTCATTATTGTTAAAATAACAATCAAAAGAAAACAAACAATGTTATTAAAGGAACATGCACTTGCAAAATACTTACTTTTCGGTGATGGAATTGGATATATATTTTTCACTCTTTGCAAGTCAAAGATCTAACTGCTACTGAAGGTTTAAAGGCGCAAATAGTGGGAATGCTACACATTAAACAGAAAATCTTTTAAAGTATGCTGATAGATGACAGTACTAGCAAGGGAGGTCAAAGGTACAATACCTTCCCCTACTGAATATTTTATTCTGTTAAAAGTGAAATGTGTAAAATTTGTAAACATTTATGAGCATAAAACTTTTACAATCTAACATTAAGAAATCTGTGATATTGACTTGTGATTCACTCAACACTAGTAATACAGTATGACTGGAAAAATAAAGTATATCGAAAGGTATACTTTCGATACACTTGATTAAAAGAGGAATGGGTGAGGGGTTAAGATTGTTCAGTAAACTTACTTGTTAGTGTCCAATAAATCACAAATAATTTTTATTGTTATTATTTCTTACCTTAAAAGTATAATAAACATTTATAAATTGCAATAGAGATAAATGTACACTGTTTTGATTGCTGGGAGGGCGATGTGATGAAGTTGCAGAGTGACCTTTGTAAGAGAAAGTTGCATTCCACTGTGCTGCGTAATGACTCTTAAGTATTCGTGAAAAGGCTTTTATTGTGGTGCATTATTTTCCCTCATTCGGAATTGACTGCTCCTAGGGATCCAGTGTGAATTATGTTTTTCAACTTTTTGAAGAAGAATTCCACAAAACTCCACCAACAAAGCGAAGAGTGTTGTTGTTTCGTTGATGAAAAAATTGTAGGCAGACAGGATCTGTTTTGTTTCAATGAAAAAAAATCGCTGTGGACGAAAACGCGCGTTTATAGACAACAGGCAGGTGAGGATTGTGCTAGGTAAGATTTTGCAAACCCCAAAGAAAAGTCAGCGGAATATTCCTAATGAACTGGATATGAAGAGAACGTCTGTGCAGACACTTGTTCAGGAATTTGCCAAGATTAAATTTTCCTAATTAGGTTTCTAATCATTTGAATATTGGATCCAGACTTTTAGAGTTTATACAACATCACAACAGTTATTTAAATATATGATATATTGGGGTGTTTGGACGCAAATTAAATGAATTTCAATAATAATGAATAAATAATAACATGAAAATATAACTCTTATATGTTTGGTGATTAGATATAAAAATTTTCAGATTTTTATGAGCAGTAGTTTAAAAGATATGGGGCAGTGAAAACCAGACTTTCTAGTACTGCATGAATCACCCGGTATAGTATTTATATTTATGTACAGTACCAAGTATATTTTTAACTATAATCATGTACCAAGTTTGAGGGATAGTAGCTAATGTAGGATTAACCTATATAACACATTTACTATTTAACAAACTTTGTTATACATGAATATTTATATAAATCCCAGATTTAGTAGATTTGTCAATTACATTCAGATACTTTGTATTTAGATCTATCAAATCCAGGTTTTACTATAGTTACAAACCGTAGTTTCTATTTTGTCTTTTCATTTTTTGTTTTAATAACTACTTTAAGTGAGACTTAATTATTATTATTGTTTTCAGGCAATATCTATAGGAAGAGATTTCATAACCAAAGAGCTAAACTGGTTAATTCATTCTCTAACACAAATTAGAGATTTTATACCAGTTCAGGAATTAACATCTAACGCAATGGGATTCTACACAACAGATCCTGTTGTTGCAGAAAGAAAGGTATGACAAGTTATTTACAAGATTTTTATCAGTGCTTGATAATTTTAAAATAGTTGATTTTATTTTTTTCTAGACTTTCTAAGTGCTTTAATTTATTATTTTAAAAAAATAATACTAAAATGATTAAAAATACTGAAAAAAAAAAATCCTTGGCAATTAAATAAATATTGCTAGAGCTTCTAATTAGTATTTTATTGCAAGTAAACTGAAAATAAACATCTTTGAAGTTATTTTTTTATTTTTTAAGTACCGTATATGCTCCAATAGAGGCCCCCGGCGTTTATTTGCAAAACTAGCCTCGGCTCCCGGCGCTTAATAGAGACCGGCCATTATTAACAAAAAATCTTCAGAATGCAATATTTTTACAAATAAATACAGGCTAATATTACAAAAAGCTACTTTATTTTAATTTCACATGCAACATAAGACTGTTAAAAATAAATGGCAATGTCTTTTTGTATATTTCGCTGCTATTCGTCGTCCGAATCCGCAATGACGGAAGTTTCTTTCGCGTATTCCACCGCGCGAATCTTAAAGGCAATGTCAAATGACCGTTTCGGTGGCGTTTTGTAATGCTGGGCGAACACGTACCAATCTGCGGCAATATTGGTGGACAATATTGGTCCTTTTGATTGTTACCAACCGTTTCCAGCAATAAAAAGGAACAACATTGCCCATTGGCGATTGTCGGAAAAAAAGCACCAATTTTAGTTGGCGAGAAATATTGCTGGTGAGCGAGCGAATCACATGAACGGATGAAATCACGTGACAATGGTGACGTCGAAGGAAGGCGGGACTTTGAAAATCGGAAAATCACTCACTCACGCCGGCCATTTTGTTTGAGAACCAAGGCTTAAAATCAGCAAAATGGGTCGGCCCAAAACAGATAATTGAAACAACAACATTTTGTCAATTGATAATGAAAGAATCTTAATTGATTTCGACAGAGGGACGGCATTTAATACTATAGCAATTCTGTACGGAAACATGCTCTCCCTAGCTCTCCCTAGTGAGCAACGCCATAACCAGGCCAATACTTCTAAAGGAAAACCTGTGTGTTCGCAGACAATACCAACCGCCAATATCAATAATGACCAATATTGTCCACCAATATTGCCGCATATTGGTACGTGTTCGCCCAGCATAAGGCAATGTACCGTAAGGTATTACGCACGACTATAGAGATACGGACGCTTACACAAGTACCGGTAGGCAAATATCAAAGACCCTGCTACTAATAGAGACCGGCTACTATTTGGCCGTGTCCCTTTGCAGCCTGGCGCTTATTAGAGACTGGCGACAATAAGAGCCTCGGCGTTTATTGGAGCATATACGGTATGAATTTCTTTAACTCATATTTTCAATGCTTTCCATTTTGCTATGCAGTGCTATACAAGAATAAATTCAGACACAAACTTATTATTACCAAAAGTTTAATTGAATATGATTTAGTACCTATTTCATCAAAGACATCATGAAATGCTAGTCACTAACCTGGTTTAGGGTTGCTCGAAGTCTTCCAGCACTGTGGTCTAATACTGGAAAATCTAATGGTAATGTAAGGGAAATTAAAGTGGCAGTGTGCAGATTATATGTGTTTATTTGCCCTTACTCAGCATTCATGTGTTAGCCAGTTCTGGTTATTAACTTAAAAAATGATTTTTATTATTTCTGTAACTTTTGCTTTTATTCATAAATTAGTTATCTTTTATTGTAATCTTGCCTTTATTTTTATCAATACTTATATTATAAGAATGTAATTATATATATATATATATATATATATACACTAGTTTCCAAAAATTAAGGAAAAATTACAAAAAATCGCAATAACTCATGAAAGAAGAAACCAAGTGATACGAAATTTCAGTATGTTCCTCAGAAAATGGTGCATAACAAAACTAAAATATGCAAAATAGTGGTTCTGCATTGGTTTGAGTCATGAGGCAGTAGCATAAAAATGCATTTTTGAAAGTGAGGCTTTAGTTTTTCTCTGTGACTGTGAGGTAAGGAATCTGAGATACCCAATTTGTTAGAATGACTTCAAGGTATCATTTGCAGGAGGAACTGCGATGGAGGGCCATTGACAGACTAGAGCAGGACAAAGCCAGACAGAGGTGTACAGAGGGTTAAATATGAGACCTTCTACAGTCCATAGACTTTGGCAACATTTTCTAACTGCAGATTTGGCCTCCAGAAGGTTCAGAAGGAAAACCAAGTGCTACGACGAGCGCCAATGACCGATATCTGCAATTATGTGCACAAAGGAACATGACCTCCGGCCTTGTGGTTGCCGTTGTCAGTGTAGCTATGACATTGGCCTCTCACCTCTGAGTACCGGAATTCGGTTCTCATGGGGTTTCGTGATGGTGGACAATCCGTGCTGGACAGGTGTTCTCGGTTTTCCCGTTTCCCCTGCACTTCTCCCACCGTAGTTTCTCAGTCTTTCTCTCCATCTGTCGTTACTTCTGTGGGTTAGTACAATAGACCTCCGGTCTCAGTGCTTGGCTTCCCTGCCATCCACATTCACCAAGTAAAACGTAAACATGACCTCCACACCGACCCAACTATGGTCTTCCCTTGTTGCAGCCACTGGAAGGATTTATTGAATTGAATTTCATTGAATTAAGCTTTTGAAAGTTCTTGAAAAAACCTTTTAAAACCTACCTACCTTTGTTTATAAAGTGGTAGGAATCCTTGCAATCTATTTAAATTAGACCTCCCTATATAGTCAAGTAAAAATAAGCATGATTGGCTAGCAAAGATATAGTCATTAACGTTTTGAATACCACAAGAATAATTCAAAATACAGTAAAACCTCTCAAATCTGACCTAATGTGGCGCCCAGTTGACCGGACTTCAGAAAAGCCGGACTACCGAGTGTGTTCTTAAAGTAACTCAATAGCTCAATTTTTGTGAAGACAATAATGCCAGGTTTAATTGATTTAACTCCATTTTCATAATTTTGCACTCAAATGTTTATTAAAAACAATACGTTTTATTAAAAACATATTAAAAACGTTAATGCCGTCCCCTCCATCAATACCGGCAATTAATACTGTGAGCATTTTGCGACAAGTGTTTCCAGGACTCCCTGGTCCATAGGTTAGCAAATAGAAGTTACATTAGGTGGTAAAAATAAATGCGCTGGCCGAGTTGACTCAAAATAGGAAAACAAATTTAGTTAATAAAAAAAAAAATAATTTACTGACCAGGCCGGATTACCGTGGGGGCCGTATTACCGAGGGCCGGATTTGAGAGGTTTTAATGTATATAAGAGTCTGATTTTTTTTTTTCTTAACACAAAATAGGCATTTAATTCTCTCATAATGTGGGCTGTGCTGATGGATCGACCTAAATTGGTGAAAGTACTTTGGAAACGAACAGATCATCCAGTTCATTTTGCTCTTTTAATTAGTATGATGTACAGCAAGATGGCAAGGAATGTCAAACACCAAGTTCATTTACACAAATATCTGGATGTTTTAAGCAAGTATGCATTCTTCACAAAATTTAAAAGTATGTAACACATTAATAAAAATATATTTAGCGATCTAGTTTATGACTGTAAAAATGGGAATATTAGTATGTTATAATTACTTCATTACTCTGCTACTTTTATAATAACTGTATTGGACATTCGTAATTATGTTTCAAATAATTTCAAATTATCAGGTCATATTTTCATCTTTTAAAATATGTTAATTTTAATATGTCTGATCAAGCTTTCTCACTTATGTTACATATTCTCTATTATAATATATTTGTTCAAAAAAATCACAGAATCATTAGAAAAAAAATGTAATCCATACATCCAGTAGTTAATTACAGAAAAATGAAAATAAACAATGACATAATTGCTATTTAAACTTTTGTTTTTTTGTTTGTTTTTTTTTTTGCCAACGCCCGGGCTCTTAGTATTTATACTATTGGCCTCAACAAGGGGCGAGAAATGTGAGCATTTACTTGACAAAACATTGCCCAGGGTACGCCATAGGAGGCAGCTCACGCTATACCTGCAGAAATAGACGAAACACAAAAGGAGAAAGTAACATCCATGCTGATGCCGGGATTCAAACCCAGGATCCGACACAACGGCCTCACGACAGACCGCCGTCTAGACTTCTCGGCCATGCCAGAATGGCTGTCATTTAAACATAACATAATAAGTTCAAAATTTGGTTTTGAAGATGAAAATTTATCAGTAATAACATGTTTCAGACTTTCGTTTAATTTACTTATCTCTGTACGATGATGCAGTATTAGAACTTTTTTATTTTTCTTTGAATAGGTGCATGATTTCCTTAACAAAGTTTTCTTTAACAAATGAAAAAACATAAACTTACACAGTTTGAAAACTCTGAATCAAAATCACTACATTACTTTTTCAGTTAATCTTGCATTTGGTTGAGCAACAGCTTCAGTTTTGTTTTTCAATGTTTATTTTAGGGAATTCGAAGAAATTGCAATTGGTGTTTTAGATGTCAGTTGCCAAGAAAACAACTGCCGAGCAACTGATATATTAAGTGAACGAATGCCAGATTGGAATTACCAGTCAGCAGTCGAACTGGCTTATGCTGCTCATAGCCAGGCATTTATTGGACATCCGTGTTGTCAGAAATATCTAAGTGACCTTTTCATGGGTGACATTCACATTCACGATTTAAAGTGGGGACTGTTTGATGTGCCAAAAGGCGTGAAGATTATTTTATCAGCTATCTTCATCTTTCCCATGTATTTTTGGATTCACTTCAAGACTGACAGACGAATTTCAATTGCCAAGGATCCAGAAGAAGGTATGTTTATATTCCTGACAATCTTTATTTTATTCTTTATTTCTGACCCATTTCATTGCTCTCTCACAGCCTATTATTGCCTAATTTTTTCACAAAAAAAAAGCTTTTTTTCTCTTCTCATGAATAAAGGATTACTTACTGATATTCATTTATCTTTCCGCTTTTCTTCTCCCAATGTATTTGCATATTTTTAAATTTTTCTTAGAAAACTGTTTTATTTTAGAGAATAATTAAAAGATCAAGTAAAAAAAAGCACCAGTATTTCTCATGGGTTGAAAAAAATTACATTTCCACTGAAATCTGATTTTCATCATATTAACTTAATAACATAAATTTAACTTTCTTTACTTCATCTCTTGCTTTCTAGAAGAAGAACTTTAGAATCTGATCTGTTCTGCATTTCTTGTTTTTGTTTGAGTATGTTTCAATTCTTCTATTAGCTGATATAAAAGAATAATAATAATAACAAGTTAGGAAGATATTCAAATGCATAAACACTCGTCCTTCAAACTCAAACCATCATACCCAGGTTCAGGAATATCTTTACTTACTGAAACAAAAACTGAATGCACTTGTAAAAATATTTCAAAAATACAAACAGTGCACTTTGCGCAAACAGCAGAACAACACTTTCAGTACAATGAGAAAAAATTCAACAGATCTCTTATATCTTCCTCTACTACATCCAACACAAACACTCCTACCAGTGAGGCATTACACGAATACTGGTCTTCTCTGTGGTTCAATTCCAACCCTCACAATGGCAAAGCACCATGGATCACAGAGGAACAACAACTCACAGAACACTTACCCTCCATGCCCTCCAGAACTACTATTGCAGCCATATAGACAGCACTAAAACATGCACACAACTGAGAGGCTCCAGACAGTGTCCAGAATGCAGAGACATGAACAAGAGGCTTCTACACTCACTGACATAATCCAACATCCAGAACATATGCCTCTTTTCCTCATGCAGAGTGTCACATACCTACAGAGCAAAAACACTGAAATAGCGCACCCTGCATTAGACAACACAAACACCGCTATAGGCTTACCTCATGCACTCTCACACCTTATAAAATCACACACTTACTCTACATGGATGGCATTAAACTCTATGCCACACACAACTTACTGATCTACTATACATAGTTCACCCCCAAAGACATTGGAATGGAATTTAGAATCAACAAATGCCGCAAAACTACATATAACACGTGGGAAGATCTCGAATTTGGGGGGTTTTGAACTCGACAGTGGGTCAGTCATCCAATCCATGGAAGAGGGAGAGACTTACAAGTACCTGGGCTTTCAGCAAGTGTGTGTCACAGACAACACAAACATCAAAACTGTGCTCAAGGACACATACAGTGCTTGTGTTCACATCATCCACAAAACAACTGAACGCTAAAAATAAAATTTAAGCCAACAACATTTTTGCCGTTCCTACACTAGCATACTTCTTCGGCATAATCCCATGGACAGATCCTGAACTCGAAGCATTACAATGCACAATAGCCACTACATTCACAAAACACAACATGTACCACTCCAAGTCTGCGACAGAAAGGATGACCCTCTCCCGCAAGGTGAGAGGCCGAGGACTTATCGTCCTACAAGAAAACAAGTACACACACTTAGGGAACACATCCATCAGAGAGCACAACACTTCTCACTCCTCACTCCACTTAGCCATTGTCAAGGCTGACACTCACCTTACCCTTTGGACCTCGAAAACCTTTGTCCGACATTCACCACCACTGACACCCACAATCAGCAGTAGTTAGTGAATTATGGGCTTCTTAGCAACTTCATGGTAGACATCGAACTCATTTTAGCCTCATGTTGACATGGAAGCGTCGGAACAGATGGCTCACGAATGGTGAGCTGTTCGGGGAGACCGAAGGGATCATGATCACAATACAGGACCAAGTCATTCTCACACACAATATAAGAAACACATTCTTCATAATGCAAACACACACGATGACACAGGCATGAAATGCCACACTACATATGAGATGATTGACCACATAATATCAAACTACCCCCTTCTCTCCCAAACAGACTACCTCTACACAACACATACAGGTAGCATTGATCATCCATCAAAAACTGGCACACAAACACTCACTTTTAAGAACACGGTCCGGTATTACAAGTATACACCACAAAGAGTGTTAGAGTCACCCTCACATAAGCTGTACTGGGACCGTCCCATTCATATAGACAAAACCATACATCACAACAGACCTGACATTACACTTGTTGATACAGCCAACAAACAGGCCTATCTTATTAACATTGCAGTGCCTATCAGCAAGAACATGCACAAAACTAAGGCAGACAAGATCAGTAAGTATTTACATTGACTTAGCACACAAGCTCCAGAAGCCATGGAGGCAGGACCAAGAATATGTTGTATCCATCATTCTGTCCGCCACTCGTCTGGTGCCTCACACATTGCACCACAGCCTCAGCACATTAGGACTTCACAAAAATACTTATTCACAACTCCAGAAAGCTGTGGTACTCAACACAACACGCATAGTTAGGAAATTTATGGCACAACCCCATATCCTTAACCCTCCTTGTACACTTTTTTACACTTGGCAACATGTGCTTTAGTCCTTGATCTGCCATGTTGTCTTTGCTATGGAAACTCAAGAATTGAAACAGTTACATAATAATAATAATAGTAACCTTATTATTGTGCCTAATTCGTTGTAAGAAACGAAAATGTTTTCCTGTAAGTGGAAGTTGAATTTATTTATTTATTTTTGTTTTTATTTTTAGTGGATAATGAGGTATATGGTGATTCTGTAGCAAGGTAAGACTATATAAAATAATTATTTTTCTTTTTTAGTAAGCATTATTCTTCACAAATATAGTGCCATCAGGAAAAATGCAATAATAATATTTTTAAACTTCTAAAGAAACTTTGATTTGAACCTTGAATTCTTTAAATATTTAAATTTTGAATGTTCCTTTGTAAACTAGCTTCTAATTTACAAATAATTCACCATATACAGTTCAGGAAAAAATAATGATACGATTTCTCATATATTTATAATTTCATAATCAGGTTAAATTAAATACAT
>JAFIDM010076418.1:0-14876 GCA_023159025.1 Thereuonema tuberculata | reverse complement strand
CAAAAGAATCTCTGATGAAAGTGCAAATCTCAGCGTATCACCCCCCCCTTGCGGAGTAAAATCGTCCGCCAGTGGTGGTCCTCTGAACACGATGATGAAATCCCTTTGCCGATCTGATCTTTGTTTTGGTAGTTGTTAGGGGTGGACAGACACGGACGCGGACAGACGAACAGGACAAAAGCAATAATTATCGATTTTCGTCGCTATTACAAAAACTAAATGCTTGAATTCCAATATTGAAAACTTTGTGCATGCCACATGATTTTTCTTTTACTTCTAAGGTTCGTAGCGGTGAAAACACCTCTTCTGCAATTTAACTACATTTTCATGGTGATCTTTCAGACAATGTTGCTTCGTTATCTTAACTACCTTGTGTCATCTGCGGCAAAAAATTTGTACGGTCCATCCCGTTTATATTTTGCAGGGAGAACAGGCTTTTGTATTTGACGCCAAAGAAAATAGGGCCAACTTGACGGCTTAGCAAAGTATTGTCAGATGCGAAATAAAACATTCAGAATAATAAAATTTCAGTTTTCTAAGGGAATTCAATAAGAATCTGCCTTTTCGTTAGGCAATAATATTTGTATTCATTCTCCGCCAATCAAAATGCATTAAAATCAAAACAAATAAGATGGTAACTAACCATAGTTTTCGACACAGCATTTTTGACGGATCTGCCACGAGAGAAAAAGACCAAATAAAGTGGAACCCGACATTTGTTCACCTTTATATTCGTAACTGTCCGAGTAAAATTCGTAACTTACTTAAGTAAAATTCGACTCGGAAATCGAACGTTACCACATCTAAAGCTGGCCCTAGTTCGCTAACATTTTAACAAACTCCATAAAACGTTGTATTATTTAATTGCTATTCTTGCGTTTTTTTTTTTTAATATTTTCAATGAAAATAAGTTTTATCATGTGTCCAAAAAAGATTACACATTCAAACAAGCCTAAAAGGAAAGCAGGTGAGAACTACAATTGAACTGAAAAAAAAAACAAAACAAAACAAAACAACTTGTGTTTTTTCTTATTGAAAGAACAATACGTGTTTTGGATCTGGCTAACGTTTTAAGACATTTTTTTAAAAAAAAACAAAAGAAATAGCTTTTTTCATAAAAACAAAATGTGGATAGCTTCTTAAAATATTATTCGAAGTAAACTTACACGTTATCTCATTTTCAATTTGCAGGGAGAACAGCCTTTGTATTTTGCCGTCAATGAAAATAGGTCCAACTTGCCGGGTTAGCAAAGTATTGTCAGATGCGAAATAAAACGTTGTAAATATGGAATTTAATTTTTCTAAAGGAATTCAATAACAATCTGCCTTTTCGTTAGGCAATAATATATATATTTATTCTCCGCCAATCAAAACGCATTAAAATCAAAGCAAACAAAATGGCGACTAACGGTAGTTGTCTAATAGAGGATTTTTCACGGATCTCCCACGAGGGAAAAGACCAAATACAGTGTAACCTCGCTATTTGTACACCTCTGTACTGATAGAACTGCGCATTCTTCTAACTTTTTCGAATAAAATTCGACTCGGAAATCGAACGGGGTCGAGGCTCGTGTTGGCTCTCGTTCGCCAAGCATTTTTAGCGAACGTAAAACGTTGTGTTATTTTATTGCTATTCTTGGTTGTTTTTAAATATTTTATATTTGTACAAATAGTGTACGACACAAAAAAAAATATTCTATCTTCTAATTTAATTTCTATGTTTATAATTTTGATATTTCAAAGAAAAGCTTCATAAAGAAAATTGTTAAAGAAATCAACTAGAGATTAAAAAAAAAAATTAAGACTAAATTTTAGATAATTTTCCCCTCTAAAATTTTTTAACAGTAGTTATAGTCTTCAATTCAGCTTACTTCCATTATAAAGGCAAAATATTGATACCGATATCTTGTGCTCCTTCTGGCGCAAGGATACATTACATCATCCTGTAAGCAGTCTGCAAACTAAAAACGAGATAATGTGCAAACATTGTTAAAAATAGGTTGAGAAATGCTATTTTCACTATAGGCATTGTATGCTAATATATTTTGTTAATTTTAATAATAGAAAAATCAAATCGTAAATCGTAATATAATCATATAAATCATTAAATTTTTCCTATTTCTTACTGGAATTTGGTTTTCTGCTTTTTTTTTTTTTTTTTTTGGTTCTCAATTCATAAACACCGAAATATGAATTTTAAAATAGTAATGATGCGTCAGATATTGAAAGAAAATACAGCTTTTTAATTATTTTTATACAAATAAATTGCAATGAACGGTTAATGGATAAGAGAGGAAATCAGCAATTAAATTATTTGCCTTCAAATTGTTTAAGACGAATAAACGATTTCGAAGACCATTAGTGTTTTTATTAATTCCCTGAAGTCGTTTCAGCGAATGTCTGTGCGATAGCGATCAGCCGAACGTTCTTCTAAAAAATTTTTAAATTGATCACTTTTGAATAATTGAACATATTCAGCAGTGAAATGTTGAAAAACTAAAAGAATGATCAAATGGTAAATAAAATAGTTTGTTTGCATCTAGTAATGAGTGAAGATGCGAAATCATGGATTTCAAGCTGTGATTGTGATCATTGATTTCATCCCTGTTACTAAACAAAATCTCGTTCGGAATCTTCAGAGACATTACGCTTTTCTATTCTGCTTTTCTATTCTAAAGAAAATAGGTCCAACTTGCTGGCTTAGCAAGATATTATCAGAAGCGAAATAAAATAAATAATTTCTAAATATGAAATTTCATTTTTCTAAATGGAATCAATAAAAATTTGCCTTTTCGTTAGGCAGTAATATTTGTATTTATATCCGTCAAAGAAAATGTATTAAAATCAAAGGAAACAAGATGGCAACTAAAGATTGTTGCCCTTTTACGCTAAGCATCAGTTGTACATGCTCCGTAAAACGTTGTGTTATTCTGTTAATCATAGGTCCAAAAAAAAGATTAGTGATCCAACCAAGCCTAAAACGAAAGCAGTGATAACAATAATTGAACTGAAAAAAGAACTCCTTACGAAGGTTGAAAGTGGAACTTGTTTCTCGGATCCGGCCACTCAATATAGTTTTTTTTAGCATGTTTTTAAGCATTAAGTATTATAAATGTTCAAATAAGTTTCATCTGGCGGTCTGTAACGGATTATTCCAATTTACTTCATTTCTTATGGGAAAAAATGATTCAGCATTCGTTCACATAGCAATTCGAACAGCCTCCTGGAACGAATTATGTACAAATAGCGAGGTTTCACTGTGTATATTAATGTGTATATACTGATGTTCATTTTCTATCCTCACTGATGTTATCTTACATAAATAAGAAAAAGAAAACCTTTTTCGTCGATCAGCAGTCATGTGATCTTACCAAAATAAAAATTATGATTGTCACTGAATGTCAACACTTCATTTCAGAATTATAAAATTGAGGAGAAACTTAAAAGAAAAGTTAATATCTATTATATAAAAAAATATAATTTTCTTCAATAGCAAATTAGATTACAAAAGTCGAAAAAGAAATGCGAAAAAAATTCATAAAACACACTACAACAGTAGAGGAAGTTTTCGAAAACTGATAATGTAACATAGGGTGAAATCCTAAGCTTTGTAATAGAAATTGGTAACCACTCTGATAATGACGAAATGTAAAAAACACCAGCACACATTTCAAAAAAAATTCAAAGTCCACTGAACATCAACACTTTATTTTAGAAGAACAATCTGAAAGAGCCAACATGAAAAAAATAATCTTTATATTCTGCAGTACATCAATAATTCATTCATATACATAGTCGTGTGAAATTGTAAAAGTTAAAAATTATCGTATTTACTGAATACCAGCAGTTCATTTCACATCTCTGCTCATGTGAACTTACAAAAATAAAAAACAATCTATTCACTAAATATTAACAGTTCATTTCATTTTACGAGTCATGAACTTATAAAAAAAAAATATTATTTTCTTTGAATATCAACAGTTGATTTAAGAACTGTCAAATCAAGGAGTGAACTTAAAAGAAAACATAATATCTATTATTCAAGAAAAAATTAAGATATTTTCATTTCTAACGAAGAGAATATTTATATAATGTCTATGGGAATCATAAGATAATTTCTATACACATCGTAGACATTATGTACAGTCGGACCTCTATTTAACGATCTCTATTTTGCGAATTTCTCTATTTTGCGAACTTTTCTTTGGAACCTAGAACATTTTGCTAATTTCTTCGTAAAATAACCTCCAAATAGCGAAGTGCATTTTCTATTTAACGAACTTTTTCGTAGTATTTTTTTTTTTTTTTTAATCTTTGAAATTTTTTTATTATCAACATTTCGTTAGAGGAAATGA
This sequence comes from Thereuonema tuberculata, assembly GCA_023159025.1. Classification (NCBI taxonomy): domain Eukaryota; kingdom Metazoa; phylum Arthropoda; class Chilopoda; order Scutigeromorpha; family Scutigeridae; genus Thereuonema; species Thereuonema tuberculata. The sequence continues at coordinate 10,521 of JAFIDM010076418.1, read as the reverse complement.
AAGAAATTTGGATATAGCTGAAGGAAAAAAAGAAATTAACGATGATATGCTGATTGATGATTATCTTTCACTTGATTTTGAAGTTGAGACCTCGGAAACACTAACTGAATCAGATATCTTGGACAGTGTGAAAAAAAAAACAATACAACTATGAATTGTGATGAAGATGAAGATGATAAGAAAGAGAAATGATCATTACAGAATTAAAAAAAAAAAAAAAAAAAGAAAAAACCTCAGTATGATGAAATGCTAAAATCATTTGAAACAATCCGACGCGGATTACAATTTGAAGAAAATACTGAAGGAGTTTTTAGTGCATTGCAAAGATGCGAGACGTACTATGAGCGAAAACACTTTTTCAAAAAAAAAACCTCAGACAAAATTAGCAAACTTTATTAGTAAAATTTAAGCACGCATGTGGTAATGTATGCTTCATGTCATTAAAATTATTACTTTTTTTAATAATATTTATTGTTTATGTATTTTAAATCTGTTTTATGTAGTTTAAAGTAATTTTAAAAGGTGAATCTCTATTTAACGAATTTTCCATATAACGAATTTTTTTTCGGTATTTAGCGACTTTGTTAAATAGAGGTTCGACTGTATTTAATTATCCGCAAGATCCAATTTTTTGTTTAAAATAGAATACAAATATTACATATTTATAGATGAAGACTTCGTCGTTTTAGAAGTTGAAACTAGTAGTTTCATTTTTCTTTTCATGTTTTTAACTTATTATCATTGACTAGTGCGTTGGCGTTACTTTTTAATATTACATATTGTTTGATAGTCATAAAACTAATCGAGGAATCATTTTGATCAGTGTTTCTCAACCTTTTAGTACTTGCGACCTAATTTTCAATTACAATTCTCATCGCGCCCCCCCCCCAATAATTTTTTATAATTTTTAAACAAAAAAAAAAAAAAAAAAAACCCCCCAACCCCTCCTTTTAACAAAAAAAAAAAAAAACCTCCAACCTTATCTGTTCAACCAAAAAAAAATAAACCTCCAATCCTATCTGTTCAACCAAAAAAAGAAAACAAAACCTCCAACCCTATCTGTTCAACCAAAAAATGCTCCAATCCTATCTGTTCAACCAATAAAAAAAAAAAAAATTTCTCGATATACTCGCGCCCCCCCTTTAGTTTTATCACGCCCCCCTAGGGAGCCGCGCCCCACAGGTTGAGAAACGCTGATTTAGATAAAATTTTATAGGATTTAAAAAAATGTTTCGATGGATCTTACAAATGTTTATCTATACTAATAATTGATGATACAAAAAAATCTTCTACCTTAATGGAAAATTATAATTTTATTTCTAAGTTTATTTAGTGTTCAAGAAATGAAGCCTACTCACCCGTCTACTGAATGGCATTGACAATTTTAATTAAAAAAAATTGGATAAAAAAATAAAAAATTTAACACGACCAAAAGGATGAACTATTATCAAGTGAATAGTAAAACATTTGGGAAACCTTTATATAAACTTAAGGGGTGGTTTGACTCCGTGAAGATCCCGTAGCGTCAAATAGAATTTGTATAGGACGCTACGTGAGCTATGAATTGAAAATTTACAAAAGCATTACAAAAAATTTACTATATAAAATTAAATTAGAAAAAATATTTCCCACAAATATTCAAATGTTTATAAATAATATTTCTAATCAATATCAAAAAGTTTTATTAAAATCATAATGGAACAATTTATTTATTATGACAAATGATGTATTGAAAGACTGCTTTTTGTTTTTCCTTCTTTCCATAATTTCTTTATTCAAATTTTTTTTTTTTTCAAAACACATTTAAAAAGTAAAAAATAAACAACATCATTATGTATATTAATTTAACATAAAAACAAATAAATCAACTGCATATTAAATTTAAAAATGTAGTTAATAACTTTACACGAATGTGAGTGTTATTACTATTGATAAATAAAAACAGATATCAGTGATTAGACATTTTCAGGATTTTTTTTTTTTTAAATGATCTTGAAAATGATCTTGAATTTTTATGTTTCTGTTTATAATTTTGATATTTTAACCAAAGGCTTCCAAAAAATTATTAAAAAAATTATCTACAGATTGAAAAAAATAAAGACTGAAATAGATATTTTTCTCCCAATATTTTTTAAAAGTAGTTATTGTCTTGAATTCAGCTGAATTCCATTGTAAAGGCAAAATATTAATACTGACGTCTTGTGCTCCTTCTGGCGGATGATATTACGTCATCTTCTAAGCCGTCTACAATCAGGAACGCTAACCATTGGACTACTGCTGGTCCTCAAATATCCAATCCTACTTTTATAATATTTTTTCGCGCGCTAACAAATAATGAATTCATTAAAAAAAGGCATAAAATACCGGATTGTTTGCCGTAACTGCTTGGTATCGATTCTTCTTGGTTTTTCTCATACTTATCAGGGGAAGACAGGAGGGTGGCCTTGTTAATGATAAAAAAGGCAATTATTTTAATCTACGAACATTAAAGTATTGAAATATTTTTTCTGGGTTTTAAAAGTATCATCAATTTCCTTGGTGTATAATTGGAATTTCATTGATTTGAACTATATAAATTGCTTTTACTTTTTAACTTGAATAAGTATCAGATAATCAAAATTTCAGTAATAAGTTTTGTTTGGTTAATTTTTACTGTCATTTGATATTATTATCAGGCTTATTTATAATTTAATTATTACATTGTTTATAAAACTATAAATAAAATTTGGCTTCGCTGAAAATTTTTCGGCATGGCCGAGTGATCTTGGCGGAGGTCCTACCATGCGGCAGATTTGTCGGTATATGGGTTCGAATCTCAGCGCAGGCTTGGATGTTTCTACTTTCTTCTTCTGTGTTTCGTCTGTTTCTACGGATATAGTGAGAGCAGCCTCCTATGGTGTATTTGGGGCAACGATTCTTCGACGAAATAGCTCACAAACAGCGTCTCTGGTCGAGGCCAAAAGGCGAAAGTTCTAAGAGCCCGGGCGTTGGATAAAAAAACTTTAATTATTGATAGGAATAGGAAGATTTGAATTTTTCATTTGTTGTTTAGAAAATAAAAAAAGGATTCAAATGATTATAATCCACAAGAGAGAAAATGGATGAGTTAGTTTCGATTTTTTCGGATAGGAAAGGGGCGGAACATTGGGAGGTATCACGTATATTTAATTTTGACACGTCTGGAGGTTTTTTTTTTTGTTTCGTTGAACAGATAGGTTGGGAGGTTTTTTTTTTACCAAAAAAATACACGTGATTTTGGATAGGGGGTGGGGTAGTCTAAAACCTCACCACGTATCACCAGGGGGGAGGGGGGGTTAAAAAGTTCCTAAAAAAACCTCACGTGATTAATGGACGACCCCTAAAGTCATCTTTCATAAATTTGTAAGTAATTTACTCCAGAAATCCTATAAAATGTCCACAATGTTTCGTTTTTCTTTTCGAAAATCTTCTGGAGGTGTTTGAGGACAAAACTATTATTTTTGCCTCTACATAATATAAGTGTTAGGAAAGTACTAAAAATATTTCTGTATATATGATTACAATTGAAAAGTGTATCATTAAGTAGCATTGTTTTAGTTTTTAGATCCTGTTCTTTCTGTCCCATAGAAAAGTATCATTAAAATCTCTTTAAATTATTGTTAAAATCTCGTTAAATTATCATTAAGCACAACAATCGCAACAATTGCGTCTTTTGTATGAGCAACAATCAGATTTTAAAATGCTGCTCTACAAGAATCACAATAAACGCAATAAACGCAACAATTGCAATTGTTTGCGTTCGTAACAATCACATTTATAATAATAAGAAAATTACAATAATATCAAATATATTTTCTTTTATATATTTTTTGAAGAAGATGTTGCAAAGCATTGTGATTGGTTTAGTAATCGCTTTCCTTACTTTGTTTAATAATTATAATATAAAATTTATAAATAAGGATAATAATTAAACATTAATAATAACGATGTTTCATTTATAACAATAACATTACTAAAATTCTACCATTATATTTCGCCTTCAGTAACCTATTTTTCCATAAACATATTTTTTCATTAAATCTTTAATCTAACCAGAAGAAGCATTACTAACCTTTAAGGAAATTATCTTTATTGAAACAATTTTTACTATTCATTAAACAAGAGTCTTTCCTTTTCTTCCGAAATTTTGATTTTTTTTCAACAGTCGTCTATGTTTACAAATCAAAATTGAATCAAGTGAAATGAATTTTTAATCAAAATAGAAATAAAATAAGAATAACTCCTCACTTTAAACTTTGGAATTTCAATGTTTTGAAGTTCTAGAGTTAACTTACAAACTTTCTATTTGTAATCTTTTGTACTAAATTATTTTATTGTTTTCTTTGATCAATTCGTTTATTCACAATAAATTTCTTTATTCCAAAGAAACAATAATTAAATGGGAATAAAGAAAAACGAGGAACATCTCACTGGTTTTTCTTTCTTTCTTTCTTTTTTAGGTGGTAGAGATGTCAAAAGTAAAATTGCATAATAAGAGAATTTGTATAAAATCACAAAATTGGAAAGATTAAAGTTAAAAAAAAAAAAATTAAGAAATAAATTCATAAATTGTATTTAGTTTTTTGTTAATGATCGAAATACTTTGCATCACATTTATGACTAAACAATTAAAATAATTTAAAATTAAAACCGCGAACAATAAAAATAATGACAAAATCACGATCAAACAAAAGTAAAAACCAAATAAAGTAGATCAAAGTATAAATAATAATATTATTCTTGAAAATTAAAAAGTTAAATAGGACAAAGTGAATGATATTTAATCTATTGATTCACACATAAATTAGAACGTTAATTAAGACAACAGAAATGAATCATAAGACAAGGAAAAAAATAAAGTAAATAAAAAATAAGAAAAAATAATTTCCATGTTAAATTAAATTTTGTGAAACCAATACTTTCAAGATTATATATATTTTTTTAATTTTCGTACTTTCCTCTATTTTTATATTTAATGTTTTAAGTTTTAAATTGTTTAATCAGTTTCATTTTATTATCATTATTTATTGTTTGATTCTATTTTTCCTCTTAAATTTTTTCGTTTTACTTTTTATTTTATTATTATTCAGGTTGAATTTTATTATTATTTGTTGAATCACGGAAAAAATTTTATTTTGTATTTTTTATTATAAAAAAATTTAAATAAACATTAAAAATTAAAATTTGGTATAAAGAAACACATTTAGAGCTTAGAAAAATCTTAGACAGTTGTATAATAAAAAATAGAAATGAAAAAAAAAAATAGTAGATATGAGGGGGACTCTTCTACAGTTATATTAGTGAGGGGTTTAGTAAAAACGGATGTGAATGAAATCATAATAGATTTATTACTATTTATTATTAATGATGTCATTATTTTTAATTAAGACATAATTAATGTCTTGAATTGTTTTAGATAATGGAATTGAATTAGATTCCTATATTATTGTAACAGCGATTGAATTTGTTAATTTAACGTGTTTTTAACTTTGTTTTCAGGTTTTCAGTATTTTTTTGTTGTATTTATTCCAAATATTTTAATTTTCGTTTGAAAAAGGGAAGACTTGAAAATATTTCACGATTATTTGCGTAGTATTTAATAAAATAATTTAAATACAAGTGTGATGTGTAATGAGTTTTTGTAATGAATTACATCAGAAGTAATGAAAAAGAAGGAATTGGTAGAAGAATATTTAAGCTAAATAGCTGAAATCCAATGAAAACAATGAAATATATTTCGAACATGGGGATGGGGGGGGGGGCATTGGCCCCAGAAAATACTCTATTGCTCTATTACTCTATTACTACGTTTCTATTGCTATGTTGTTTGGTCCTCTGAACATAATGGTGAAGTCCGTTTGTCGCTCCTATCTTCCGTTCAGGAGCTATTATTGTTATATTATTCAATGACAATGACTACAGTGCCAAATATCTCATGGGGAGGGGGCGGCGTTGTCCCTTGAAAAATATCTCATTCCTACAATGTTTAGGCCTCTGTTGGGCGATGATGAAATCTGTTTGCCGATCTGATGTTCCGTTTTGGTAGTTGTTAAGTGTGGGCAGACACGGATGCGGACGGACAGACACGACAAACACAATAACTACCGATTATCGTCGCTATCACAAAAACTAAATACTTGAATTCAAACTTTGAAAACTTTTTGCATGGCACATGATTTTTCCTTTACTTCTAAGGTTCGTAGAGGTGAAAACACCTTTTCTGTGATTTAACTATATTTTCATAGTGCTCATTCAAACAGTGTTGCTTCGTTATCTTAATTACGTTGTGTCATCTGCGGCAACAATGTGTATGGTCCATCCCGTTTATATTTTTCAGGGAAACAGGCTTTTGTATTTTGACGCCAAAGAAAATAGGTCCAACACGCCGGCTTATTAAAGTATTGTTCAATGCAAAATGAAACGTTCTGAATATGAAATTTCCTTTTTCTAAAGGATTTCAATAACAATCTGCCTTTTCGTTAGGCAATAATATTTGTATTTATTCTCCGCCAATCAAAATGCAATAAAATCAAAACAAACAAGATGGCGATTAAAGATAGTTTTCGACACAGCATTTTTGACGGATCTGCCACGTGGGAAAATCCAAATACAATGGAAACCGACATTTGTTCAACTTTACATTCGAACAACTCCGCATTCATCTAACTTTCTCGAGTAAAATTCGACGTTACCACATCTAAAGTTGGCCCTCGTTCACTAACGTTTTAACAAGCTCCGAAAAATGTTATGTTATTTAATTGCTATTCCTGGTTGTCTTTAAATATTTTTATTGAAAATAAGTTTAATCATGTGTTCATAAAAGATTAGAGATTCAACCAAGCCTAAAAGGTAAGCAGGTGAGAACTACAATTGAAAGGTTGAGCGCAACAATGGTCTAACCCTCTTTTTTAAAGAACTGAGATATTGTATTGCAAAGTTCACATAAGCCTGTTTTTCATGTGTTTCTGCTACATTCATTTTATTTGTATCAGTACTTACTCTGAACCTTATTAATCTTAGTCATATAAGACAAAATGTCTTAAGATGAATTGAAAAGGCTGAAATTAATTAAATTCTGATACTTGAAACATCACAGAATGGGTTAGACCACTGTTGCACACAACTTTAACAATGAATTTTAAAAAATCATTTTCCATTTCAGAACAAAATATAAACAATCCTTGAGACTTACAGAAATATACTTTTATTTACTACACTAGTATTATAGCCACTAAAAATTTCATGACATATAATAGGAAATTAATGAAAATAGAAGTAATAAAAAAATCATGTGTTTGAATGTAACCAGGTTTATCAAAGTCACCAACTTCACGTCTATATTAGAATATTTAAGAAATATGATTTACAAACAAAAATAAATTTTATTGTGATTATACCAGTGTTTTTCAACCTTTTAGTACTTGCGACCTAATTTTCAATCACAATTCTCATCGCGCCCCCCCTACAACCCAAAAAAAACCTCCAAACCTATTTGTTCAACCAAAAAATAAAAATAAAAAAAAAAAAAAACCCATCAGTTCAACCAAAAAAAAACAAAAAAAACAAAACCTCCAAACCTATCTGATCAACCAAAAAAATAAAAAAAACCTCCAAACCTATTTTTTTAATAAGATTTTTTCTCGATATACTCGCCCCCCCCCCCTTTAGTTTTATCACGCCCCCTAAGGAGGCGCGCCCCTCAGGTTGAAAATCGCTGAATTATACATAATCAGGTAAATCAAAGAAATCATCTTCATGGCCATGTCCTTCCTGATCAGCAACGGAACAGAGATCATTGAAGAAACCATGATGTATGGGTGGTACATATTTTAGGAGCTCTTTGATATCTTTAGGTTTAGTGGCTTTGATTGGCCTTGGAGATTTGTGTTTTACAGGAAGCTCAATTTGTGCAAGATCAAGAGTGTGTTTCTCTCTGCGTGGTTTTTCCTTAGTGACATTTACTGATCTGTAACTCTCTAGTTCTGACAGTGAATGTTTAAAATGACAGTGGTTGTTTGTGCACGTGACTTGATATGCCTGTTCTGATTGATAGAATTGGGTTAGACCATGGTTGCATTAGAAATTGTTACTATTATTTTGAGAACAAAAAATAACAATGCTGTAAAATCACGAAAAATGTTTCTATTAAGCGTAAATCAGTTCTAATATATAGTTCAAGGTTAATGATAACACATGGCGTAGTTAACTCTATTTCGACCTCGGAGAGGGTTAGACCACTGTTGCACTCAGCCTTTCAATTGAACTGAAACAAACAAAACTCAACAAAACAACTCATGTTCTTTCTTATTCAAAGTAGAATATGTGTCTTGGACCTGGCCAAGCTTTTAAGACATTTTCTTAAAACTAAACAACAGAAATAGCTATTTTCATGAAAGGAAAACATGGATAACTTCTTAAAATATTAAAGAAATTAAATTTAAACATTGTTAAAAATAAGTAGAGAAATATTATTTTCACTATATTGTATGTCAATTTATTTTGTTAATTTTAATAAGAGTAATATCAAATGCAACAAATTGCATTGGTCATCTAAAGTTAATTTGACTTGTATTGAAATAAAAATGACTCAAACCGAAACCATAGTTCTTTATGAAAATACAACTGCTTTTGTTTTTAAACCCTGGTCACATGTAGAGTGATGTTCTCATTGTTTTTGTAAAATGATCTGGTTGATGCTAGGACCTACTCTGTGAGGTGATGACAAGATAGTGGGATTCTATCGGTATAAATGGAGACATGATGAAGCATTGGACTAATACTTCGGCGACATGATTTGAAGACATTCTTCAAAGGAAAATCGCTAAATGGATAAAAGTATTCATTTTTTAAATCGAAGTTTTTGATTTACTGGGTGGTTATAATTAAAGTTCCCCACTACTGCGCGGTCTGGAGACCGCATTATTGCACGGATAGCAATGCAACTTTGTATTTAAGCTATGTAGTCAATGGGAAAGAGAATTCCAACGGAAAAAAAATGACTTCAAAAAGTTGCCACCAGATGAAAAAGTGGCGCTGTGTGAAAAGCACAATGCGTCTGTGAACTACCAATCATCAGAAATCACCATGCCTTTGGAAAAGAAAGAACGTCCGCTCCTGGTGAAGCTCTATTACCAGAACAGCAGCAATAGTGTATCAGCACTGCGAGAATATCGTCGTTTGAAGGTATTGCGAACAGGACCCATGACGACAAGGGGTTTACGAAAACTGATGCAGAAATTCGAAGAGACAGGGGAGTTTAGATGAGCTGCCAGGAAGAGGTTGCTGCCCGTTTCGGAGGACGTTGTCCACGAAGTGGCAGTAGCAGTAGCTGACAGAGCGTCAGTGGCCCAGTTCTCAGCGACCAGTGCGCGAGCATTAGAATGTAGATTAACTCCATTGTCCACGGTTCGAAAGGTTTTGAGGTCCATTCTTCACTGGTACAAGATCCAGATACTGAACCAGTTACAGCCGCAGGATCCACAAATGCGGTCAGACTTCGAATTTCGTTTCTTGGCTAAAATGGCTTTCGACTATACGTGGCCCTGGAACAATCTGCTGACTGATGAGTCGCATTTTACGCTTGATGGCGCTGTGAACACGCAGAATTGTAGCGTGTGGGGTTTCTCAAACCCCATGTGGTGCATTCCAAGCCGTTGCATTCCCAGTACATGACTGCATGGTGTGGATTCACCGCGGTTTTAATTCTGGGTCCATTTTTTTTTTATTGCAGGCGATGAATCAGCTACTTAATCTAAATTCGTTATGTTTTTATCCAATCATTCTCTATGTTTTTAATTACTTATGCTAGGCGAACACGGAGCGATTTTATGGCAATATGATTGGGACAAGTTGGCCCAATTTGATTGCGGACAACTTTATCGAGCGCGAACACAGAGTTTGTCTTGAACCAATATTGCTTTGAATATCGGTGGTTACGGCGCTTCGTGTGTCGCTAGGGAGCCCTAGTAATTACACAGTAAGTGCGAACGCCTTATAAACACACCACATGAGCAGAGCATAAATGCACTGGGAAGAATATTCCCAGCAATTGTACGACATCTGTTTTAGTTATACAATTTATTTGCGAATAAAATGGGAGCTATCCAGTGTAAGCGTACCTGCGGTTAAGCCCAAACGTGTTACGAACGGACAGAATCGATGGAGTATTAAACGCCTTACCGCGGTAGAAATCCATTAAGATTCTTTCATTATCAATTGACAAAATATTGTTGTTTGAATTATCTTTTTTGGGCCGTCCATGTTGCAGATTTTAAGCCTTCTCTCTCACAAAACATGGTCGGCGGGAGCGAGTGATTTTCCGATTTTCCAAGTCCCGCCTTCCTCTGACGTCAGCATTTTCACGTGATTTCATCCGTTCATTTGATTCGCTTTCGTACCAGCAATATTTTGCGACAAATAATATTGGGAAAATATTGTTCCTTTGGTACCGACAATAAAATTGGGGCAATGTTGTTCAGTTTGGGACAATCAAATTGGGGCAAT